>JASDQU010739630.1:4077-22076 GCA_032191745.1 Picea mariana
TATCGAATTTATCGTACAGTTTGTGCTTCCTCAAAGTTTGTAGAACTATTCTTAAGTGT
The DNA here is from genome assembly GCA_032191745.1 of Picea mariana. Taxonomy (NCBI): domain Eukaryota; kingdom Viridiplantae; phylum Streptophyta; class Pinopsida; order Pinales; family Pinaceae; genus Picea; species Picea mariana. The sequence continues at coordinate 4,137 of JASDQU010739630.1, forward strand.
TCTTCATGTTCTTCTTCTGTTTTATAATAGACCAAAATATCATCGATAAATACCAGTACAAACTTGTCTAAGTATTGACTGAAAATACTGTTCATTAGACACATAAACATGGTTGGTGCGTTAGTGAGTCCGAAAGGTATAACTATGAATTTGTAGTGTCAATATCTTGTTCGAAAAGTTGTTTTGCTTATGTCTTCATCTTTTATCCTAACTTGATGATAACCCGATCGTAAATCCAACTTTGAAAATATCTTGGCCCCACCTACTTGATCGAATAGATCATTCATCCTAGGTAAGGGGTACTTGTTCTTAATAATCATTTTGTTCAATTGTCTATAATCGATACATAGTCTTAGAGTACCGTCTTTCTTTTTCACGAAGAGGACTGGTGCTCCCCATGGTGATACACTCGGTTTGATATACTCTTTGTCCAACAATTCCTGTAACTGTATTTTTAATTCTGTGAATTCGGGCAAACTCATTTGGTAAGGTCCTTTAGAGATAGGGACTGAACCAGGTAGAAAGTCTATGGAAAATTCTATTTCCCTTGTAGGGGGTAATTCAGGTATTTCATCAAGAAACACATCTCTAAATTCTCGTAGAACAACAAAGCATTCCAAGTTGGGCTTATCTTCTTTGTCTAACAGATTAGTTATGTGGATAACGTAAAATTGAAAACCCTTTCTCATGCATTTCTTGAATTGCATTGTTGTGACATGTCTAACTAATATTGGTTTTGGTATACCTTGGGATGTTTTAGTAGTGTCATAATCATCTTTATACTTAAGTGTCTTTGCATAACAATCTAGTACTTCTTTGTTCTTTTCTAGACAAGGTATTCCGATAATCACATCATAAGATCCTAGTGGTAGAATGTTTAGATTTGCTCTTATGTTTTGACCATCTAAACTGAACTCAAAATCGAAAATAAATTCAACCACTTTCCTTTTAGTTCCTATTGCTAATTGTACCAGCCATGATTTTGCGTGTTTCATTTTCTTAAGTTTATTTGACTCTACCACACCATGAGTGATATAACTTAACGTATCTCCAAGATCGATTAAAACAGAGTTTTGATTGTTATTGATTTTACCTTCGATTTCCACCACAGAGGAATAGTGGTCGGCTTGCCGACTGTCTATGGCTGCATTGATTCGATGCAAGATTTTTCCCACATCACCCACCGTCGAGGCTTCCTCCAAATTATGGACAACAATTCTGTTTGCTGAATTTAAATGTGGATAGTTCCTCATCAGATGAGGTTCTCCACATTCCCAAAATTTTAACGGTTCCCGGGGGTTGTCCCCAAACTTCTTTGTTCCCAAGTTTACCGGTTTACCGCCTCCTTGTGTGCTTGGATGGTTTGAGTGAAAATCTTTTCTAGGAAATCTTTTTGGTGCATTCCGGTAAGGAGCTGGCTGGTATCCCTTCTTCCACTGGTTCATTCGGTCTTGTTTCTTATCCTTCCAAGCCTTGGGAATTTCTTCTCGTTGTTTGTACTGGTTGTAGCACATTCATGCTTTCCTGAATACTTCACTCAAGGAATTGCGGTTGTCAAACTCAATTTTGTCCTTGTAAGATTGTGGTAGACAACTTAGGAACCATTGGATTTTTACCTTTTCCTCTCAGATATAAGCTACGAACCTTAGTAGTTCCAGGAATTTGTTTATAAGATCCTCCATCGCCATCTGAACAAGTTGTAATTCATAGAATTATTTTGTTTTACTTTCATAGTAGCTTTTGTGTAGGTATTGCTTCTTGAAATATTTCTTAAAGTCAAACCATTCCATCTGTTTCTCTTTTAGGACTTTGGCCAATTTCAGATCTTGCCACCAAATGTTGGCTTTTACTTTCATATTGTAAATGGCCATTTTGACCTTCATGTTTCTTGAATAGTTGTATATCTAGAAATATTTTTTGATGTCTAATAACCATGCCTTAGCTTCCTCCCCTGTTCTGGAATCTCCATCAAAGGTAGCTAGTTTAATTTTCTTAAATTCTCCTTCAAGGTGGTCTACTTGTTCTCTTTTTCTGTCTATTTTTCTTTTGTACTCAATTGAAGGTGTACCTTCAGATGAGTTGTCTCCTTTTTCTGCTTCAGGCCCAGAATTCTTGGAGGCCCTTTTGCTGACCTCTTCTTCATTGTTATTGTCCTTTGGGATTTTCTTTGTCACTACACTGCGCAACAAGACTTCATTTATCTCATGTTGTTCTTGTTGTTCCTTCTTCAATTTTTCATTGTTGTCTTTGAAAACCTGCAACTGAACAATGAGATTCCTCATCCTTTCCAGAACTTCAGTAGGTGAGCTTCCATCACTATTCTATCTCTGATTTTCAGGAAGTCTTTGTTTAGGATTCCCATCAAGTCTAATTTCTGCGTCATTCTGTGCTGCCATGATCAACAAAAAACAAAAAAGGGTTTTCAATTTGCAATAATAAAGGTTTTATTAGTTTTACATAAAAAAAATTATGTGCTAAGAAATCAGGTGGCCCTGTTCAAGGTCCAAGTGTTGTAACCTTTTCTCTGATACCATATGTAATGTACCTCTAATTCACCATAATTTTTTTTTTCTAAGGGGTACTAATCTCCATTTTCTCTTAATAGCTTCATAACAAGGAGGGCAATGTTCATCCTAGTTCTAGATTTAAAGTCCATCTACCATACGATGACAACCTATAACATATTCAAGTTAAACAAAAAAAATAATAAGGGGGATCCTTCAAAAGTCCTACCACTTTTATTTAACACATGTTTAAGCTATATTTATTTATATAGTGGTTTTATATATACATACACCTAGGTTTCAAGGTCCTAAGTCCCCTTTAACACATAACTTATTTCTTGGTGCACAAGGATATATCCTTTGATCTAAAAGGAGATATCCACCAAAGGAAAAAAAAATCTTCGGAAGTTATACCCAAAACAATAGAACGTACAAGGTCTAATACGAACCAATAAAGCCCTAGGTCATTGAATGGATTCTTCTGGTAAATTTTTCGTGGTTACAGTTCTCCTAAACACTAAGCTTAACACAGTTTGGGTGAGGAATTCTCACATGACAACTCTCTTCGATTGAGTATTAACTAAGCATTATCCTAACCACCCAAGACAACAACAATAGTACAATAGAGATGAAACAATTAACCTCCAACTATACTCGATTAGTCACTTCTCGAAAGAGACAGCCATTAAATGTGTATTTTTGGTTATTAAGGGCATGGGATGTGCTTGTCCGAGAAGTTAAGAATCTACCCTTGTAATCAATGCAAGTTCTATATATGAAGGTTACGATGACCTTTCCACCTGTCCTCCCTCTAGTCTTGTCTTGCCAAGTTTTCTCTAGCACATGGCCTGACCAACCCCATACTTCGGCATTTACTCTGGTAGCTCATCCTCAACTTAGGGTTAGATGAGTTCCTTCCTCGTCATTATGGCTCTCCGAAATTGGCTCTGTGTGTTGTCCTTCGGTGGGGAAAACTATCGTTCTAGAGGTCGTCTGCCCATCAATCCAGTCAACAAGGCCCATCTCACTGGTAAGTTTCTAATAGGCTATCGTATCTTAAGCAGAATAATAAAGTTTCAGAGGTTTAATTCGATGAATGTCCTTTTCATTCTGTAGATCCTACCACAAATTTTATTTACATTTATCCCTTAATGTTAACATTGCATATTCTTCAGGGTCAATCTTATTCTGAAAATTGACTTGGATTATTCATGCATTTCTATTTTTCTTTTGGTCTCCTTGTTTTCAAGATTTCCCGAGGCTTACCAGCTAGCCCCCTGGTAATTTTAGTTTAGGTTACAATATGCCCAAGAATCATTCTCCTTCGCACTCCTTCCTAGTAGTTGTACAATGAGACTGTATTTGGCTCGGATGTGGTTTCGTAAGATTTGTTGGTATACCTTGTGTGTAACACCTCCTTATGATTTGTTTTGTGAAGGTTGAGTCTACCCATTGGTATTATACTAAGATCCTTAGTTGACCAAGAAATCCTACAGTGAATTCTTACTTGGTATAATTTCAAAATCCGTTTAAGATGTCTGCGTATAGTTTTTGGAACCATCTCAATGTATGTGACTTTTAAGTTAAACATTCTGTGTGTACTTTACAAAGAATGTTTTCTTCCATTGAAAGAAATTTGAACATTATTTTTCTCTTTGTGATGGTAATACTGTAAGTTGTATGGAGACCTCTCGAGGTCTAGTTATGACATTCTCGGTGTTGACTGCTTGATTGATCCTTACTCTCTGTAAATTTGATTTTGGAAAAGTTTAAAATGTATCTTAGGCACAACTCGACTTATACCATTTATGCATTAAGGAAAGCTAAGACTGTCGTCTATTTCACTTTATTTAGTTTCATTGGTTGCTATAACTTTCCCCTTTTTATTTTCTTTCGTTGTTTAAAGTGTTGGTATAAATAACTAATGGTGGGCCTTGTTGATACAAGGTACCCATCAAGGATTCCCTGCACCCTCCTCCCTTGACTCGACTGTCTATAGATAGAAAGCGACAAGACAAGGATCCGAGCCTACGCATTCAAAAAGATGAGTGTCTTTGGAAAGGAAGATTACACTGTTGGTTAAAGTTGTCATCTTGTTGTTGTTTTTTCGTTATTTCCTTCAACCAAAAGTTAATAATCACAGGGTTTGTTTTTCTTTTCTCTGTAGGGCTTCATTTTGCACAAGCCCTAGAAACCCGCCCCTATCTTTGGTGAAAAAGGTAATCAGGTTTCGAACCCATCTTTTCTCAAGATAAACTCTACAGGTTCTATGCCATACAAAGGAGATCATGGCCCCATCCAGTTTGTTAAAGAACTAAATTCTGTCTTGACTTCGATAATGTTTTGTTGAAGTACACCCCGAGGTCGTATTTCCATTATTTGAAATAGTACCAGTACTTACACATGTATTAAATCCATGTTTGATTTTAAATTGGGTCAAAATATGTAAAAGAATTTCCTATTTATTGACTGGCGATACTGGTCACAAATACTTGGGATGGTAGGTTGAACCATAGCGATTTTGTTTCTCAAATTCAAGCACTATATTTACTATTTAAGAATGAAAGGATGAAGTTTATACAACTCAACTATGAAGTTTTGATGTATTGCGTTGCACGTGGCTTTACTGTTAATCTTGTTTGAATATGAACTAGTAGCAGTAACTATGTGTTATCGTGATTAGGTGTTTTAAATTCATTAAAATGCATATATATCATATAAGTGTATATTCCGCATGGTAGCACTACCCAGTGTCTGGAGGGTCGGGGATGTTACACAACTCATGCAAGCAACACACCTATAATTGTTTCAAATCAAGTAATAGATCTTAAGCAAAAACATGAGATGATTGTAGAATGGAAGATCAATCACACTTTTCTTCAAGATAAGCTAATGTCGTGCAAGTATTACAAACATTTTAGCTCATTTGCAGCSATATTTATGATGTTATCATTATTAATTTTGTCAACATGGATGATAGTGGCTTCAGTAATATGTGACATAGTACAAGTGGCTATCAATATGATGTCAGTTATCATGGTCATTTTACAGTTGATCTTGATGAGACAGGTGCACATGACAGAGTTTAAAGACAGAGAACAAGTGGGGTGTCCTAACCCACACTTGATGACTGTTCAGTAATCTTTTGGAGCACCAAAAGGTCTTTAGTGGGGAGGGGTGATCCAAAATGGATCCAATAACCAAAATGGGTCCAAGAAGGCCTAAAAAACAAAGTTCGCAGAATCGCTTCAAAATGGACATGTGTGTAGGCCTCGTCGATACGAACCCAACACAACTTGAACGGGCTCAAAAATATGTCATATGAGAATGATATCATTGTATGTTTGTTTCGTCAAACCGACAAAAAAAGATGTTGACTGTACAATCTGTACTGTGCTGACGTGGAAGCTGAATCCATACAGATGACATGGAAGGGTGAGTTGGCACTAACATGGGAAAGTGTAGGTGGAAGAGTCAGGGTGTGATACATGGCACCACTGCAAGGGTGACACGTGGGACAAGATGATGTGGCAAGGTCGTATGATACATGGCAGCGGGCTGACGTGACATGTACAGTGGTTGGTGACTGGGCATGACAACTGACAGGCAAATGAATCGACGTAGGATGTGAGGGATGAGGATGGGCCCTCCAATTTTTAAAACTTATTCTTGGTAGCCTTCTATGTCCTTAGATTTTCCTTTTGCAAGCCTCTTAACCTTGAACTCTATGTGACTATGTCTTATCTTATTACATGGGAAAATTTCCATTACATAGGCTAGAAGCCATTACAACAATACTTATTGAACCGGTGTGGGGAAAATAACAATCATTCCTCACAACCATCCCATCTATACTCAATTGACATCACAAATTTAACACTACTATTACACTAATCCCAGAGTTCCAATTAAAGTAATTTTTTTTAAAATATATACCAATCCAACGGATATGTTTAAAAAGATTTTGAACAGTCAACGCAAATCCCGCATATCGACCTCCTTAATTTTGATATTAATCGATGGACAGATGATATATGGAATTGTAAGATGAGATATCCGCTGTTCAATTGTGCTGTCTACAAGGTCACCTTGTCCGTTCAATCCAATTCCTTTTAGTACAATCTGCATCAGTTTGTTTTCCTTTGTAGGGTAAAAAGAAAAAATATTCTATTTTTATGGACATCGAATTCCAATTCGGATGAGCTTCGTCTCTCCCTTTTAGCTGGCTACCAAAACAATACCAGATGTATTTAATCATGAACATTTTTATCACCCTACATGAGAGATTGCCCTCTTGAATTCGAGAAACTCCTCCAACGTCAACCTAGATCTCCACTAGGTTCTCATCCCCTGTCCTAATCAACTTCATTAATGACTCATTTGATGCCTCCTTCTCACTCCGTCACTCCAACAATCCTTCATTTCATCACACAATCCAGACACATCTCATATGCCAGATTCAAGGGTCGATAAACCTTGACAATGTAGTTCATTATTAGGGATTTTAAACGCAGATCCATTCATATTGAAACTAGGCACTAAATGCAGTGTGCATAGGCTTGAAATTGTGACCTCCATAGCAGGGTCGTTTAGATGAAATGCATTTTCTTTTGTATATAATGAAAATTTAATGCCATAATATATGTAACTGGATGAAATTCAGATTCTCTTCATATAACACATTGGAAGTATTTGATAAATATCTAATAGTTGAATCCAAATTTCATCACCGGTTTCTGGTAGGTTCATGTATTTTTTTAATTATATGTTTTAACTTATTTCATATCCTCCTCCATCATAGTTATAAGAGTTAAATTCTCTTCGGCCTCGAAGGAAGAAATAAAGGGCCATTTTTTTTTTCAGTCAGATAGGACCCATAGTAAGTCCTTCATTTTCTCTTTAGTTCTCTCTACTTTCTTCTTGTTTAATCCTACACTATACCTTCACTACTCCTAGAGTTAGTGATGGTTTATCCTTCCAAATTGTCAAGCCTTTCACTAAAGCAAGACCAAAATTAGGGACAAGAGCAAGGGTTGAAGTGGTTTATCCTAAACCAATTGATTCCATAACAAAAGAACATTTAGCAAACTTAAATTAACTTGAACTAATAGACATAGTTCATCAAGTGAAAGTAGTGGGCAAGTAAGTCAAATGAATGAATGAATTAATTCATTTCATATGAAGTAAGGATACTTTACCACTCGGTTAAGACGTTAACAACTAGTTAGTAATTTCTCTCTCCCTAGACTAGCTGGATTAGTGGACTCAAATTTGGTATATTAGAGGAGAATTCTTATTAATAATACACACCTAAAACTAAAGTTCTATATTTAGTAGCTTAGACTGTATTCTTTGAACCAAATGTCCCCACTAGTTGGTAATTGCTCTCTTCCTAGACTAATTGGATTACTACTTCAGACTTGGCATATTGGTGGAACATTCTTATCAATAATACACACCTCAATCTCAAGTTCTATATTTAGTAGTTTGGATTATATTATTTGAAACAAATGTCTTTACATGGAAGTTTTATATTTAGTAATTTAGACTGTATTTTTTGAAAGAGATGTCCCCAAGTGACCACTCAAGTAAGTCAACATTTCTTCTACCTAGATATCTATTCACGATGTTCTATTATAAGTTTTATTTAATGTTTATTTAAGATATTTAAATTTGGAATTTCTCCTATGGTTTAGTTTAGTGGTGGAGTTTGTTTACTCTTAAAACTTTAACACTTCATAAATCAAATTAATATAAAGAAATATAGATAAAATGTTTAAACTCAAAAAATAAAGCATCTAATGTTTTAAAATTTATAGTTTAATGGCTTAGTTTGTTTACCATTAAAAGTTTAATACATCATAAATCAAATTAATATCAATAAACATTAAAAAAAAATTTAAACTCGAAAAGTAAAGGGTCTAATGCTTTAAACATGATTTAATACAAAATGGTAAATAGATTTTGTTTAACCACATCATTGAGTGAAAATTGAATCCCAAAAAAGATTTTTTGAAAATATTAGATTATCACAAATATTAAGATACACTATTTAAACATCAAAACATCATTAAAACCTAAAACCAAAAAGTAAATTATTGATAGTCTAGTAAATGACATTATAATGAGAATTGATCCTAGGGCCTTGATGCAACACAATATATTATTAAGTTGAATGATTTTTTGGGTCAATGATATTATGGATTTTACTTTGCAAAAATGGAAACCTACACAAAGCATAATATCTAAAAATTAGTCGTCAAATGTGAAAACAATAACAAAAGAAATATAATGATGCAAGGGATTGTAAATGATGAAATAAAAGCATTATAAGTTGTTCAATATGTTGTATAAGGGATATTTTTGATATTGTACATTACTTAAAAAATTAAAATTTTTAAAAATAATATTTTAATAAAAAATAAATTTTTAAATTTTTATCAAAGTTAAAATGAAAGTGAAAAAAATTAATAAAAACAATTTTATTTTTTTAATTTTAATAATAAAAATTATTTTAAAAAAAATATTAACTTTTAAAAATAATATTTTCAATAATAAAATAAAACTTTAATTTAAATTTTAATCAAATTTAAAACTTAAAAAACTATTTAAATACATCATGTATCTAAACCAAACTCTCTTAACATGACCTAAAACATATTTAATCAATAAGTATGTCAATTTCGTTTCTCTTTGAAATTTCTAATCCTACCTGATCTTACTTTTACTTTTATAATTTAAAAAAGAGATATGCTTTAATAAAAATGCAATATCTTTTATTTTTTATATTAAAAAAATTAAAATAAATAACATAAATTTATATTAATTATAAACTAAAACAAATTAAAATTAATTTTGACAAAATTTATATGCTTTCACATGCCTCGAAATAAAATGAAGATGAACTTGTGTTCATTTAGTTCGCAACTCATAAGATCGATGCAAGTTTATTGGATGTGTTGGAAATTTGAAAATTCGATGAATTGAACATTGAAATCTTCAATCCCAGTTCTGAGAATTCGATGAATTGAATTTTGAAATCTTCATTTTCACTTCTGGGTTAAATAGTTAAAAATTGTCATTTTATATGGAAAACCATTTTAAATTGAGCTGAAGAGATTTCAGCTTTTTTAAAGAAGAATGTTGGTTTTATGGTAGTTGAATCAGCCGTGTTTATTGTCTATAATATAAATAAATAAATAGTGATGTATATTTTGAATGAAAGTTTCAATTAATGATGAGGACATTCATAAAAACCTTATAACTATAGAAATATGATAATAGGGTTTTATTGAGTGACATCAACTTGAATAAAGCATGTCGATGAAGTCTTTTATCTCATAAACATGGGGATTTTATATATAAATTTGGTATTTGGATTGATGTTGATTTTAAAATTATATTATTATTAAAATTTATTTAAAATAATATATCACAAAATAAAAATAATCTAAATAATTAAATTCCATATTTATAAGTTGCAAATTTATATAAAAAAACAGTTATATAGAAAATATAAATGTTGAAAACCATTATATTGAAAATATTTCGGAACACCGCCTTATTGTGGTAAGAGTGGGGATCATCACCCTTGCACCAAGCTCGATTGTAATCTGGAACGTCTCTCTAAAGCAAGAATCGAGCATGAAAACCATAAATAGTGGGAAGGACCCATCTATAAGAAGTTCCGGGATAATACATATAACATGTACCTGGAGCAGCGTAGCACCTACCAAAAGAAATAGTGGCTTAAAATGGAAGGGGGAAGCCTCCTTTTCCTTACCATCTATTAGGGAAGTCCTCTTTCAACCAAGATGGAAAATAGAGATGTTGAAAACAGTTATAAATCAAACTGAAACACTCTTTGCCTGCTCTTAAGGAAGAATGCAAGTTATATTCATCAACGCCATTAGAGGGGTATTGAATTGGGGGTGTTTTCATAGAATGCTATTAAAGTGAATGAAATAAATATTCGAGGTCCAAACTTCTCACTGTGGTTCGATGATTAGGATGAAGCATTGCCGGAAAAGAGTTCAGGTTTAATAGAAAATATTATTGAATACAACACTCAACTTTCTAAACAAACAATAATGAAAAGGGACTCAGGTTAAAAAACGTATTCATAAAAACGATCATATGAAATTGAATTATCTGATGAAAAGGATATGAAAATCAAAACCTTAAATGATATACATAATTTAAAACGATATACATAATTTAAAGCCATTGACATTAATGAAAAGTTTTATTGAAGGACAACTCTCCAAGATTATCGAATCCTATGGGTTTCCCACAATGACCATATGGGTTTTGATCTATGTCAAGTCATTGGGTTTTCCATTGGAAAACACATTGTGGGAAAACCCATTGGTCAATGTGTTTGGTCGATGGGAAACCCATTGGGTTTCTCGATGTGGGAAAATCCAAGGGGTTTCCCGAGGTGAGAACTCTAATGATCCAATGAGATGGTTTTCCATAATGGTCTATTGGTTTACTATTGGGTAGACCAATGACCATATGAGGTGGGTAGACCAATGACCATATGGTAGACCCATTGGGTTTTCCTAATAGTCATTGGGGTTTTCTAGGTTGTTTTCCAATGATGGGAAACCCATTGGTGGTCATATGGGTTTCCCACATCGGGGAACCCATTGGGTTTCCCACAATGGGTTTCCCAATGTGTTTTCCAACAATGACCAACCACAATGACCACTCATTATTGTGGTCATTACAAGAAACCCATATGACCACCAATGGGTTTCCCACATTGGGAAACCCATATGGGGAAATCCATATGGTCATATGGGAAATCCATTGGGTGGGTTTTCCACATTGGGTGGTCATGGTCATGAAATATGGGAAACTATTATACGGGTCTCCCATATTTCTCACTGTTCGACTGAAGTAAAAAGTGGTTGATATATGCTGATTGACGTATATCAACCACTTGTTACTTAATGTGGTTGTTGCTAGTTGACGGCAGACATGCCTTCTCAACTACCATTAATATATTAATACATAATTAATGTTTTAATTAATTATTACATTAATATTATATTAATGTATATAAATTAATGAGATCTATTAATGTAATGTATTACATTAATGTAATAGATATTGATAATGTATAAATGTAATCTATAAATTAAAGTATGAAATTACATTAATGTATAATGTAGTTGATTGATACATTAATAGTGTAATGTATTAATTAATTAATAAATTTATACATTATTAATTAATACATTGCAAAAATATGAATAGAGTAATAAAATAAAATATTAATAATGTAATGATACATTGATGTATTGTATTAATGCAATGTATAAATTAAAATATTAATATACATTAATATGATGATGATGATGATGATGATGATTAACGTCCACTAAGACCTAATTGATCTATCAGACCTTAAGAGGCTAAATGATTACTTGCGATTTTTTAGAATTTTGTTTCTCTGCTCGAAAAACATTAAGAGAAGTTTTCCAAGATCACCATACTTTTGTTGAGTTAAGAGGTTAGGAAGGTTGGTAGTGTGATCAATATTTTGAAAATGAGATCAAATATGGGTACAGGCTGGACAATCTAAGAGAAAGTGTTTTTCATCTTCAACCTTCTTAGTGTCACAAAGGTGACACACTTTGTCATCCCATGGCGTTTTAGGAATTGATCAACGCCCAGTTTCACTATGGAGCTTGTGAGAATTTGTTCTTATCTTAGCAATGCTTATTTTTTTCTTTACACTTGGCAAAATAGATAGATAATTTTGATCTTCTAGATTAGGGTTGATTACATCTTTATAATACCTTAATTTTCTTTTTTCCTCTAACTCTTTATCACACCACATTTTTCCCTTAAATTTTGATTTGACGTTTCTTTTAATAGTATCTTTATTCTGCAAAATGGTTTATTCCATGATTCCCCAATTGTTTATCCAAGACCGAACGTCTTTATGTCATCCTCGCTTGAGTCGATGGTGGTTATGACTTGATTTTGAAGCAATTTTAGGTAGCCTCTTGTCTTTCATGTTGTTTAACTTGTTCTTATACATTAGGTATCTAGTCATAGCCATGCTCTCAATGGGGGAGAGGCTTGTTTCTACGAGGAGGATGGGATAGGGCGTATTTCCTTTAATTTTGAGATTATAGGTTATAAAATTATTTTGTATTAATTTATATTAATGTATATAAATTAATGAGATCTATTAATGTAATGTATTACATTAATGTAATAGATATCGATAATGTATAAATGTAATTTATTGATTGATCCATTAATATAATATTAATGCAATAATTAATATAAACATAATAATAATCTATCCCCTTGTTTGTGGGACAAGGGACCCCCCTCCGCGGATTTGAGCTTGTGACCTCTTAAGAGGAAACATATGTTCTTAACCATTAGGCCCACTCAGGCTGTAGGTATCAATACATTATTAAAATATTAATACCTTAATAAATACATCATTAAAGTATTAATACATTAATAATAAATAATTAAAACATTAATTAGTTTATACATTAAATACATTATTAATAATGAATTTATTATTATTAATATTGCTAAGTAATATTAAGTATTAATTAATTTATACATTAATACATGAATCGGTTTATACATTAAATACATTATTAATAATGTATTTATTAATATTATTAATACACTAAAATATTAATATCAATATTTATAATAAAACATAAATATTGATTTAAAAAAAATAATTTTAAAGAATTGATACATTAAAAGGGTATCAATACTTTAGTAATACATTATTAAAGTATTAATACCTTAATAAATACATTATTAAAGTAAAAATACATTATTAAAATAATAATACATTAATACATTAATAATACATTATTAAAGTAATAATACATTAATAAATTAGTAATACATCAATACAGTAATAGGTGGTAGACCCATTGGTCTATTGGGTCATATGGTCATTGGTCTACCACCCATATGACTCTTCCACCTACACTTGCCCATTAGTGGTCATATGAGTCTACCACCCATTGGGTTCCCTAATGACGTGGTTTTCCAATTGAGTGGTCATATGGTCATATGGTCATTGGAGTTCCCAATGGGTTTCCTGAACCATTGGGAAACACATTGAGAAAACTACAATGGGTCATTGGGGTTCTTAATGACGATATGAGGTGGGTAGACCCATTGGGAAAACCTAATGGGTCTACCACCCATTGGTCTATTGGGTCATATGGCAGGGTGCATTGGCACTAACATGGGCAAGTGTAGGTGGAAGAGTTAGGGTGTGTCACATGGCACCAATGCAAGGGTGACACGTGGGACATGATGATGTGGCAAGGCCGTATGATACGTGGCAGCTGGTTGACGTGGCATGTACAGTGTTTGGTGACTGGGCATGACAACTGACAGGCGGATGAATTGGCGTAGGATGTGGAGGATGAGGATGGGCCCTCCAATTTTTAAAATTTATTCTTGGTAGCCTTCTATGTCCTTAGATTTTTCTTTTGCAAGCCTCTTAACCTTGAACTCCATGTGACTATGTCTTATCTTATTACATGGGAAAATTTCCATTACATAGGCTAGAAGCCATTAGAACAATACTTATTGAACTGGGGCGGGGAAGATAACAATCATTCATCACAACCATCCCAGCTATACCCAATTGACATCACAAAGTTAACACTACTGTTACACTAATCCCAGAGTGCCAATTAAAGTAATTTTTTTTTAAATAGATACCAGTCCAATGGATATGTTTAAAAAGATTTTGAACAGTTAACGCAAATCCTGCATATCGACCTCGTTAATTTTGATATTAATCGATGGACAAATGATATATGGAATTGTAAGATGAGATATCTGTTGTTTGATTGTAAGGTCATCTTGTTTGTTCAATCCAATTCCTTTTAGTACAATTTGTTTTCCTTTTAGACCAACGGGTCATTGAGTTTTCCCAATGTTTTATTAATGGTCTACCACCCATTGGGTTTTGCCAATGGGTGGTAGACCATATGACTCTTCCACCTACACTTGCCCACATTAATGCCAATGCACCCTGCCATATGACCCAATAGACCAATGGGTGGTAGACCCATTGGGTTTTCCCAATGGGTTTACCCACCTCATATGGTCATTGGGAAACCCAATGACCCATTGTGGTTTTGCCAATGTGTTTTCCAATCCTTCGGGAAACCCATTGGGAACCCCAATGACCCATTGTGGTTTTGCCAATGTGTTTCCCAATGCTTCAGAAAACCCATTGGGAACCCCAATGACCATATGACCATATGACCACTCAATTGGGAAACCACCTCATTGGGGAACCCAATGGGTGGTAGACCCATATGACCACCAATGGATTTCCCACATTGGGAAACCACCTGAACATATCAACCACAATGGGAAACAACCTGAACATATGGGTTTCCCAATGACCATTGGGAAATCCATTGTGGAAAACCCATTGGGTAGGTTCCCATCGTGAGTTTCCCACATCGACCAACCACATTGGAAAAACCCATTGGTTGATCATTGTTATGGGTGGTTTCCCAACTTAGGTTTTCCATTGGAGAGTTGGTCATTGTTTTCCATTAGTGGCCATGACCACAATGACCACTCATTGTTTTTTACAATGACCACAATGGAAAACCCATTGTGGAAAACCCATTGATGTTCATATAAGTTTAGATAAAATCTATAATATGAAATGACACAAAATCACAGACTGAATTCAAAAAAAAAAAAAAAATTGAATCAAGCATCCACTAAATCACAGTGCAAAGCAGACTGAGTTCAAAATAAAAAAAAAAATAGAATTAATCAAATTTCCACTAAATACAGGCTTCTTGAACAAATATATTTAAATGAAGGGAAAATGTTATAAATAATTTTAATCAAAACAATTCATATAAAATAACAAATCATAATTCATAGTCTAATCAGAATATCTTTTGCACTTAATTATGTTATCTTACATGGCTGAATGGAATCAAAACCTGCATTTCTTTCTTAAAGAGAAATATAAGTTTTTAATCTATATCATTCAATGGGAATCGAACCTGCAGCGTTAAGGCTGTATAATTTACTCTACTATGAGTTTTATTCAACGACGGTGGACCCCACAGGATAATATTACAAGAAGATAGCAACTCATGATGCTAAGTTTGAATGCTCTTGATCATCTAATTTAAAGCATAGTAAAATGGCAGTGACAAGAAAATAGGGTTTTATTCACCCGAATCATTCTATGGAAATCCATCCCGTTATCTAATTTAAAGCATAGTAAAATGGCAGTGACAAGAAAATAGGGTTTTATTCACCCGAATCATTCTATGGAAATCCATCCCGTTACCTTTGGCCATAGATCATATCAATAAAATGATTTAAATTTAAAAGAATAATATGAAATTAAATTACTTTTACATGAATAAGACCGGACATCTATAAAAACTAATTAAATAATAAACTTTCCACCATTATATAACAACAAAAAGTACAAGAAATCCTAAATGATAGGAATCATTACGGTAATGATAAATGATAGGATGAACCTTCCACTTAATAGAAAAGAAAATGTAGATAATAAGAAATCTTAAATAATAAAAAATAATTACTGAATAAATGACAAAATGAGATGAGAAAAAATAAAATAAGAAAACAAGAATCATAAATTACAAGAATCAAAATTAAAAGTGAAAATAAAACTTAAAAAAATATTAATAAGAGAATAAAAAATATAAATGATAAAATTAAAAAAATTATAGTAATTTTAATAAAATAAAATTGAAATATTAATAAAAGAATAAAATAAATAAATAATATAAACAATAAAATTTAAAAAACCATAATAATTTTAATAAAATAAATTCAACAGTGGAAAAAAAATGTTTTAAAATTAAATTAATTGGAATTGAAAAAATTATTAAAAAATTATAATATATAAAAAAAGGAATTAAAAAGTAATTAAAAATTATAATAAATAGCATAAAATGTTTTAAAATTAAATTAATTGGAATTGAAAAAAATCATTAAAAAATTATAATATATAAAAGAGGAATTAAAAAGTAGTTAAAAATTATAATAAATAGCATAAAAGTAAATTGAAATGTAAAAAGAAAATGTTTTATATTTTCAAAAAAGTAATTTTTTTTTTTCCAAATATCTATTTAACATTTAATTATGTAAGTAAAAATTATAATAAATGTCAAAGTAATGTGAGGGAAATTTTCATATTAATGTTGTAAATTGAAATATTACAATTGAAATAATCTTATTTGAAGTTGGTTTACTATTTTTTGAAGTTGTTCCTACATTTTGAAAAGAAATAATATAAATTATGTATATTCTACTGTAAACTCTAAAATTCTATAATTAAATGTAGGATCTTGAAGTTATGAATTTTATTAATCAATTGTTTGTGGATGTTTTAATGATGTCTTAATGCAATAGTGTATGATAACAGTAAATATTTGGAATTAGAATGTATCAAACTAAGTTATGATGAGTGAGAATTAAAAACCACTAACCGTGTTTTATCTTTATATTTGTTAGAAGTCTTATAGTTTTGCTATTGATGAACAATTTTAAAGAAATTTTATGTGGATAATATTAACTTATCTTATCTTTAGTGAGTCTTTGTAGCATTGAGAATCACATAATTAGCTCCTCCACCTCTAAAACTATCGCCACCAGCACCAATATTGCATAAAAATACATGTTCATGGATGGATAGGATAAGATGTACATATATCCATCTTATCTTCCATGCAAAATGACTCACACATCTCAAAGAACTTTATACCTAAACACAAACATATTTGTACTTAAATATTTTGCTAATTCCACCATACCTCCATCTTTTTTTCTTCTCACTTGCCTTTCTTTGTTTTTTTGTTTCACAAACACATCTGCACTTAAGTATTTTTATAATTCCACCATACATCCATCTTTTCTTCTTCTCACTTGCCTTTTCTCAAGCATTTTTTCTTCTCACTTACCTTAGCTCATTCTAGAACATCTTTGTTCTTTTTTTATTCTCACTTGCCTTAGTTGGTTCGAGAACATATGTCTTCATTTTCCCTAGGAGATTGGTTGTCCTCTTATTTGAAATATTCACACAATTCCCTTTCCTTTTGGCCCACCCTCACTTTCTGAGCCTCTCTTTTTGGCCCACCCTCACTTTTGGAGCTTGTCTTTTGGAATCCTTTCTAATTAGTAGTGTGATTCTTAACTACACTTCTATCCATCCATTAAGTGCCAGGATGGGAAGGTGAATCCATAGCACCTTGCAACTCCTCTTGTTAAAATATAAATTGCATGCATTCACCATTAAAACTCCTAACTAAGGAAATTGAAGTGAAATGGTAATTTGAGAAAAAATTGAAATAAAGAAACACAATTTATTTGCATGCATTAACCATTAAAACACTTAACCAAACATATT
>JASDQU010739630.1:46000-58820 GCA_032191745.1 Picea mariana
TTTGCAGAATAAAGATACTATTAAAAGAAACGTCAAATCAAAATTTAAGGAAAAAATGTGGTGTGATAAAGAGTTAGAGGAAAAAAGAAAATTAAGGTATTATAAAGATGTAATCAACCCTAATCTAGAATATCAAAATAATCTATCTCTTTTGCCAAGTGTAAAGAAAAAAATAAACATTGCTAAGATAAGAACAAATTATCACGAGCTCCATAGTGAAACTGGGCATTGGTCAATTCCTAAAATGCCATGGGATGAAAGAGTTTGTCACCTTTGTGACACTAAGAAGGTTAAAGATGAAAAGCACTTTCTCTTAGAGTGTCCAGCCTATACCCATATTTGATCTCATTTTCAAAATATTGATCACACTACCAACCTTCATAACCTCTTAACTCAACAAAAGTATGGTGATCTTGGAAAGCTTATCTTAATATTTTTCAAGAAGAAAAACAAAATTCTAAAGAATCACATGTAATCACTTACTCTCTTAAGGTCTGATAGATCAATTAGGTCTTAGTGGACATTAATTGTCGTCGTCATCATCATCATATTAATGTATATTAATATTTTAATTTATACATTACATTAATACAATACATCAATGTATCATTACATTATTAATATTTTATTTTATTACTCTATTCATATTTTTGCAATGTATAAATTTATTAATTAATTAATACATTACACTATTAATGTATCAATCAACTACATTATACATTAATGTAATTTCATACTTTAATTTATAGATTACATTAATAGATCTCATTAATTTATATACATTAATATAATATTAATGTAATAATTAATTAAAACATTAATTATGTATTAATATATTAATGGTGGTCGAGAAGGCATGTCCACCGTCAACTAGCAACAACCACATTAAGTAACAAGTGGTTGATATACGTCAATCGGCGCCATTTTCCACCTTTTTAAAATTAATGGTGTCGATCGGCGTATATCAACCACTTTTTACTTCAGGCGAACAATAAAAAATATGGGAAACCTGTATAATAGTTTTCCATATTCCATGACCATGACCACCCAATGTGGAAAACCCACCCAATGGGTTTCCCATATGACCATATGTATTTTCCCATATGGGTTTCCCAATGTGGGAAACCCATTGGTGGTCATATGGGTTTCCCGTAATGACCACAACAATGAGTGGTCATTGTGGTTGGTCATTGTTGGAAAACACATTGGGAAAACCATGTGGGAAACCCATTGCGGGAATCCCAATGGGTTCCCCAATGTGGGAAACCCATATGACCACCAATGGGTTTCCCATCATTGGGAAACCACCTAGTGAACCCCAATGACCATTAGGAAGACCCAGTGGGTCTAACATATGGTCATTGGTCTACCCACCTCATATGGTCATTGGTCTACCCAATGGTAAACCTATAGACCATTGTGGGAAACCACCTCATTGGATCATTGGGGTTTTCACCTCGGGAAACCCATTGGATTTTCCCACATCGGAAAACCCGATGGGTTTCCTATTGGTTTCCCAATGGGTTTCCCATCGACCAAACACATTGACGAATGAACTTTCCCACAATGTGTTTTCCAATGGGAAACCCAATGGCTTGACATAGATCAAAACCCATATGGTCATTGTGGGAAACCCATAAAATTCGATAATCTTGGAGGGTTGTCCTTCAATAAAACATTTCATTAATGTCAATGGCTTTAAATTATGTACATCGTTTCAAATTATGTATATCATTTAAGGTTTTGATTTTCATATCCTTTTCATAACATAATTCAATTTCATATGATCGTTTTGATCTGAATACGTTTTTTAACCTGAGTCCCTTTTCATTATTGTTTGTTTAGAAAGTTGAGTGTTGTATTCAATAATATTTTCTATTAAACCTGAACTCTTTTCCGGCAATGCTTTATCCTAATCATCGAACCACAGTGAGAAGTTTGGACCTCGAATATTTATTTCATTCACTTTAATATCATTCTATGAAAACACCCTCAATTCAATACCCCTCTAATGGCGTTGATGAATATAACTTGCATTCTTCCTTAAGAGCAGCCAAAGAGTGTTTCAGTTTGATTTATAACTGTTTTCAACATCTCTATTTTCCATCTTGGTTGAAAGAGGACTTCCCTAATAGATGGTAAAGAAAAGGAGGCTTCCCCCTTCCATTTTAAGCCACTATTTCTTTTGGTAGGTGCTACGCTGCTCTAGGTACATGTTATATGTATTATCCCGGAACTTCTTATAGATGGGTCCTCACTATTTATGGTTTTCATGCTCGATTCTTGCTTTAAAGAGCCGTTTCAGATTACGATCGAGCTTGGTGCATGGGTGATGATCCCCACTCTTACCACAATAAGGCGAAGTTCCGCAATATTTTCAATATAATGGTTTTGAACATTTTTATTTTCTATATAACTATTTTTCATATAAATTTGCAATTTATAAACATGGAACTTAATTATTTAGATTATCTTTTGTTTTGTGGTACATTATTTTTAACAAATTTTAATAATAATAAAATTTTAAGATCAACATCAATCCAGATATCAAATTTGTATATAAAATCCTCTTGTTTATGAAATAAAAAACTTCATCCACATACATCATTCAAGTTGATGTCACTCAATAAAACCCTATTATCATATTTCTATAGTTATAGGGCTTTCATGAGTGTCCTCATCATTAATTGAAATTTTCATTCAAAATATACATTACTATTTATTTATTTAAATTATAGACATTAAACACGGCTGATTCAACTACCATAAAACCAATATTTTTCTTTAAAAACGTTGAAATTTTTTCAGCTCAATTTAAAATGGTTTTTTATATAAAATAACAATTTTTAACCATTTAACACAGAAGTGAGAATGAAAATTTCAAAATTCAATTCATCAAATTCTCAGAACTGGGATTGAAGATTTCAATGTTCAATTCATCGAATTTCAAATTTCCAACACATCCAATAAACTTGCATCGATCTTATGAGTTGTGAACTAAATGAACACAAGTTCATTTTCATTTTATTTCGAGACATGTAAAAGCATATAAATTTTGTCAAAATTAACTTTAATTTGTTTTAGTTTATAATTAATATAAATTTATGTTATTTATTTTAATTTTTTTAATATAAAAAATAAAAAATATTGCATTTTCATTAAAGCATATTACTGTTTTAAATTATAAAAGCACAAGTATGATTAGGTAGGATTAGAAACTTCAAAGAGAAACGAAATTGACACACTTATTGATTAAATATGTTTTAGATCATGTTAAGAGAGTTTGGTTTAGGTACATGATGTATTTAAATAGTTTTTTAAGTTTTAAATTTGGTTAAAATTTAAATTAAAGTTTTATTTTATTATTGAAAATATTGTTTTTAAAAGTTAATATTTTTTTAAAGATAATTTATATTATTAAAATTAAAAAAATAAAATTGTTTTTATTAATTTTTGTCACTTTGATAAAAATTTAAAGATTTACCTCTGGATGGGGTGGTAGTGCGGTCTACGCGGCAACTTGTGGGAGATGGCAGCGGCTATCAGGACATGGGGCCACGTGAAGGGCTCATGCCACCCTCCTCGGCGATAAATTAGACTTCAATATGACAAGAAGGGGCATTAACGCAGGCATTAACGCAGACGTCCCTCCCGTTTGGCATTTTGGCATGGGATGGCTTGCAATGTTGGTCATTCACCATCATTGGTCTCCCGCAGAGCTTGCTCTGCAGCTGCAATGGTGTAACCCTTCTCGAACTCTCTGGCTCCAGCTCGGTCGTGTTTACTCTCTGACCCTTCGTCCCCACCGGGTGCTCTGGACTGCCTCAGCTCGAAGCACTGGCTGGACCATGACTCGTCCAAGGGGAAGACCGAGGAGGGGCTCGCCTTGGAAGCCTCGATGACCCTCAGTCTCCCCTTCCGACTCGCCCTCCATCAGCTCTTCTCCCCGTCTCCAATCTGGGCACTTCTTGGCATCTTCTCATGACCTGGAAAATTCGCAATTCATTTGCATGGCAATGGTGCCTAGGACGCCAAGCTCTCCCCAGCGACACCTTCACAGTCCTCCAGTGAATCCTGCGGTCCCTGCATCCGCCCTTGATCCCCTGGGCTATATGGGTGGTGATGAGCACCCTCAACATGTTTCTCGGGGGGCTAGGCCTCATCCCCATGACTCCTTCACTGCAGCGCAGATTCGGGATAGTTTGGCTGCTCTTTACGATCTCGTATTTGGTATCCGCCAGGGCGTGGAGGACCTCAATTACCGCCTTCAAGAAATAGATGCCAAAGTGGATCTCTTCCTTCGTACTCTCACTTCTTTGCAGGACTCTCTCGCCTCAAGCCCGACTGAGGCTGTTCCAATGGAGGAGCCGACTGTAGCGACAGGTACAGGCAAGGAAGTACCATAAGAGAGCAAGGCCGACGACACTACGGGCGACATGGAAGATGGAAAGATTTGGGCAGATCAGCCTACGTACGTGGAGGAGGAGCCTTGGCTAGGGGATCTCCAGGCCAAGTGGCCAGACTTCTCTCTAGGTGTCTAGCTTGTTAGTCTTATGAGTCCTCCAGTCTTAGATGGTCAGCAGTTTATCTTTTAACTCTTTTGCTTTAGCGTATGGGAGAGTCTTAGATGTAAACTTTTATGTTTTAGATGGAAAACAGTAGTTCTGTTAAGTTATGGGGACTCTCGGGTTAGCTGGAATGGTTTCCCCTCTGTTGGGGCAGTCCTGCACCTTCAGCATGAACATCTTTGTATTTTTCTACACAACTTTGATTCTGGAAGGCACTTAATATATATTTTCTTACTTAAAAAAATAAAAAATTAAAGATTTATTTTTTATTAAAATATTATTTTTAAATTTTTAAATTTTTTCAAAGTAATGTACAATATCAAAAATATCTCTTATACAACATATTCAACAACCTATAATGCTTTTATTTCATCACTTACAATCCCTTGCATCATTATATTTCTTTTGTTATTGCTTTCACAATGACTAATTTTTAGATATTATGCTTTGTGTAGGGTTCCATTTTTGCAAAGTAAAATCCATAATATCATTGACTCAAGAAATCATTCAACTTAACAATATATTGTGTTGCATCAAGGCCCTAGGATCAATTCTCATTATGTAATGTCATTTACTTGATTATCAATAACTTATTTTTTGGTTTTAGGTTTTAATGATGTTTTGATGTTTAAATAGTGTATCTTAATCTTTGTGATAATCTAATATTTTCAAAAAGTCTTTTTTGGGATTCAATCTTCACTCAATGATGTGGTTAAACAAAACCTATTTACCATTTTGTATTAAATCATGTTTAAAGCATTAGACCCTTTACTTTTCGAGTTTAAAAATTTTCTTAATGTTTATTTATATTAATTTGATTTATGATGTATTAAACTTTTAATGGTAAACAAACTAAGCCATTAAACCATAAATTTTAAAACATTAGACACTTTATTTTTTGAGTTTAAACATTTTATCTATGTTTCTTTATATTAATTTGATTTATGAAGTGTTAAAGTTTTAAGAGTAAACAAACTCCACCACTAAACTAAACCATAGGAAAAATTCCAAGTTTAAATATCTTAAATAAACATTAAATAAAACTTATAATAGAACACTATGAATAGATATCTAGGTGGAAGAAATGTTGATTTACTTGAGTGGTCACTTGGGGACATCTCTTTCAAAAAATACAGTCCAAATTACTAAATATAAAACTTTTATGTGGGGAAATTTGTTTCAAATAATACAGTTCAAACTACTAAATATAGAACTTGAGATTAAGGTGTGTATTATTGATAAGAATGTTCCACCAATATGCCAAGTCTGAAGTAGTAATCCAATTAGTTTAGGAAGAGAGCAATTACCAGCTAGTGGGGACATTTGGTTCAAAGAATACAGTCTAAGCTACTAAATATAAAACTTTAGTTTTATGTGTGTATTATTAATAAAAATTCTCCTCTAATATACCAAATTTGAATCCACTAATCCAACTAGTCTAGGGAGAGAGAAATTGCTAACTAGTCGTTAACGTCTTAACTAAGTGAGCTCCAACTAGTCTAGGGAGAGAGAAATTGCTAACTAGTCGTTAACGTCTTAACTAAGTGAGCTCTATCCAGGTAAAGTATCCTTACTTCATATGAAATGAATTAATTAATTCATTCATTTGACTTACTTTCCAACTACTTTCACCTGATGAACTATGTCTATTAGTTCAAGTTAATTTAAGTTTGCTAAATGTTCTTTTGTTATGGAATCAATTGGTTTAGGATAAACCACTTCAACCCTTTCTCTTGTCCCTAATTTTGGTCTTGCTTTAGTGAAAGGCTTGACAATTTGGAAGGATAAACCATCACTAACTCTAGGAGTAGTGAGGGTCTAGTGTAGGATTAAACCAGAAGAAAGTAGAGAGAACTAAAGAGAAAATGAAGGACTTACTATGGGTCCTATCTTACTGAAAAAAAATGGCCCTTTATTTCTTCCTTCGAGGCCGAAGAGAATTTAACTCTTATAACTATGAGGGAGGAGGATATGAAATAAGTTAAAACATATAATTAATAAAATACATGAACCTACCAGAAACCGGTGATGAAATTTGGATTCAACTATTAGATATTTATCAAATACTTCCAATGTGTTATATGAAGAGAATGTGAATTTCATCAAGTTACATACATTATGGCATTAAATTTTCATTATATACAAAAGAAAATGGATTTCATCTAAACAGCCCTGCTATGGAGGTCACAATTTCAAGCATATGCACACTGCATTTAGTGCCTAGTTTCAATATGAATGGATCTGTGCTTAAAATCCCTAATAACGAACTGCATTGCCAAGGTTTATCGAGCCATGAATCTGGCATATGAGATATGTCTGGATTGTGTGATGAAATGAAGGATTGTTGGAGTGACGGAGTGAGAAGGAGGCATCAAATGAGTCATTACTGAAGTTGATTAGGACAGGGGATGAGAACCTAGTGGAGATCTAGGTTGACGTTGGAGGAGTTTCTCGAATTCAAGAGGGCGATCTCTCATGTAGGGTGATAAAAATGTTCATGATTAAATACATCTGGTATTGTTTTGGCAGCCAGCTAAAAGGGAGAGACGAAGCTCATCCGAATTGGAATTCGATGTCATAAACATGGAATATTTTTTCTTTTTACACTACAAAGGAAAACAAACTGATGCGGATTGTACTAAAAGGAATTGAATTGAACGGACAAGATGACCTTGTAGACAGCACAATCGAACAGCGGATATCTCATCTTACAATTCCATATATCATCTGTCCATCGATTAATATCAAAATTAAGGAGGTCGATATGTGGGATTTGCGTTAACTGTTCAAAATCTTTTTAAACATATCTGTTGGATTGGTATCTATTTAAAAAAAAAATACTTTAATTGGAACTCTGGGATTAGTGTAACAGTAGTGTTAACTTTGTGATGTCAATTGGGTATAGATGGAATGGTTGTGAGGAATGATTGCTATCTTCCCCACCCCTGTTCAATAAGTATTGTTGTAATGGCTTCTAGCCTATGTAATGAAAATTTTCCCATGTAATAAGATAAGACATAGTCACATAAAGTTCAAGGTTAAGAGGCTTGCAAAAGAAAAATCTAAGGACATATAAGGCTACCAAGAATAAATTTTAAAAATTGAAGGGTCCATCCTCATCCCTCACATCCTACGTCGATTCATCTGCCTGTCAGTTGTCATGCCTAGTCACCAACCATCGTACATGTCACGTCAGCTAGCTGCCATGTATTGTACAACCTTTCCACATCATCTTGTTCCATGTGTCACCCTTGCAGTGGTGCCATGTATCACACCCTGACTCTTCCACCTACACTTTCCCACGTTAGTGCCAATGCACCCTGCCATGTCATCTATATGGATTCAGCTTCCACGTCAACACTGTACAGACTGTACAGTCAACATCTTTTTTTGCCTATTTGACAAAACAAACATACCATGATATCATTCTCATATGATGTATTTTTGAGCCCGTTCAAGTTGTGTTGGGTTCGTATCGACGAGGCCTACACACACGTCCATTTTGAAGCCATTCTGGGAACTTTAATTTTTAGGCCTTTCTAGACCCATTTTCGTTATTGGATCCATTATGGATCACCCCTCCCCATCAAAGATGTTTTGGTCCTCCAAAAGATTATTGAATAGTCATCAAGTGCGGGTTAGGCCACCCCACTTGTTCTTTGTCTTTAAACTCTGTCATGTGCACCTGTCTCGTCAAGATCAACTGTAAAACAACCATGATAACTGACATAATATTGATAGCCACTTGTACTATGTCACATATTACTGAAGCCACTATCATCCATGTTGACAAAATTAATAATGATAACATCATAAATATCGCTGCAAATGAGCTAAAATGTTTGTAATACTTGCACGACATTAGCTTATCTTGAAGAAAAGTGTGATTGATCTTCCATTCTACAATCATCTCATGTTTTTGCTTAAGATCTATTACTTGATTTGAAACAATTATAGGTGTGTTGCTTGCATGAGTTGTGTAACATCCCCGACCAGAGACTGGGTAGTGCTACTATGCGGAATATATACTTATATGATATATATGCATTTTAATGAATTAAAAACACCTAATCACGATAACACATAGTTACTGCTACTAGTTCATATTCAAACAAGATTAACAGTAAAGCCACATGCAACGCAATACATGAAAACATTCAAGCATCACAAAACATGCATAAAATACATAATTAAGCACAACAATGATACTTATCTTTTAGCTGGAGTGAATCCACCAACTGCATGCAGAAATTCCATGAACCTCCTACCCTTAGACCGCACTGTTCATCACTCTCAACAGTAGGTCACCCCCGAGTTGGGACTAAACTCCATCGAGCAAGGGAATTATAAGCTTGGAAAGGGCAACAAGGAAGTTGCACAAAGCAATAGGAAGGATCTTTTATCCCAGGAGCCACTTCCACCCACAACCCACAGACCCTCATTCCCACACGCCTACTTCGCCCCAAGAGGATACACCTTCACTAATACAAGTCCATCGGCTAGTACACCTCCCTTACCTTGGGCATTAGTAAGAGGCTTGTGACATCCCCAAAAATAAATTAATTTTGAATTTGAAAATTGTTAGGAAAATTATTCTTTTTTTGGTAAAGTTGAATTTGGAAAATTTTTGCCATTTATGGAAATTCCAAATTTTGAATTTGGTAATTTGTAATTAATTATTATGACTGTTGGACAGAAATCAGATTTGACCCAACTAATTATTTGACTATGACACTTGTATGAAAATAGAATATTTAATATTTATTGCAGGAGGACAAATGGAACAGCCATGTTAAAATCAACTGACCATGACTCCATGAGTGGGGAACATGTTGGAACTACCTCAGGGTTGATTGTTATAAGTGGAAAATTAGGGATTTGGCCATTGGCAGCCCCCAAAAATAAGGGATTTAGAAAGATGCGAAAATTCCCAAGGGAGGGAAAAAGACCTAGGAAAAAATACTGTTTTGATAAATAGCATATGTGAGGAGGCAGGACGTTGCCTAGTATGCTCGGGAAAATATGATCCATTTCTTGTTGTTATGAACACTACCTACTGAGTGTGAGGCAAGGAGCATAATGCTGAAGTTGAACTACATTGCTGGGAAGGAGTTCTGAGTTAGCCCTCATGGATTCATGTTGAGGCTAGGGGGTGAATTGGGCAAGTGATTTGGATTCCTTGTTCTATGGTTGGTAGGAATGTGGTTTTTTCCTTTGTCTTCCCGCGAACTAGTTCAGATATGTAATCTCTTTCCTTCTTTGTTTTGAATGAGAAAATATCTGATGTAATTGTATTATTAAACCTGAGTAAAATTATTCTCCATCTTTGTTGAATGATTTAGTCACAGTTGTAGTGCACCTATTAGATTATGTATGGATACAATAACCTGGGAGAAATATGTTCGAATGTATGAATGCATGAAACCTAAATGCTGATTGAATATCTTATAAATCAAATTTTGAGTATCTCTTTTATTGGACTGGATTCTGAACGAATGTTAGAAATTATATTTTTTATTGTTACAACAATCGAAAGGATTCGATGTGATTAAGTTCTGGAAGTAATCATTTTCTGTAATAGATTTCTGTTGTACAGAGGTAGCTGTAGGGGAATTTCCTGTACATCAGAATTTTCTGGTACAAAACTATCTATGTACGAATAGAGTGGAAACTAGTCTATATATATTTATATGGAGTATGTATAGTTCTGTAAATATAAACTCAGTGTCATAAGTTTAATCGAGTCGCTATCTGTCGCTTAGTATGGAATTAAGCTATTGCAAACCAATACATTTTCATGATATATCTATATCACATACAAGAAAGAACATGTCAAATTACTGTTGGAGATCTGCGTAGACCTTACAAAGAAAAATTCAATATCTAATGTCTACAATAGCAAGCAGATATATATATATCTATATCTATATCTATATCTATATATATATATAGATATATATATATATATATATCCGTTCTTATACTATTAGCATGATAAAGTTTCTGATAGACATGTAACTACAATTGTAAATGATATGCTGGATATATAACTTCCTTTAGAATTAGAGATGATGGAAAACCCTTTTTCTTCTTTTTCTTGTAATACGATATGAGTTGAAATTTCTAGCTAAAGCAACAGCCCCGACTCATATTTTTCCATATAAATCGAATATAATGAAATCAAAGAGTACAGATAATTCTATTACTATAAGCTAAACTCTAGGAATATTTTAGTGTCGAAATAGTTAAATGGAGCAGTCATAGCTGAGTTGTATAAACTTCATCCTTTCATTCTTAAATAGTAAATACAGTGCTTGAATTTAAGAAACAAAATCACTATGATTCAACCTACCATCCCGAGTATTTGCGACCAGTATCGCCAGTCAATAAATAGGAAATTCTTTTACATATTTTGACCCAATTTAAAATCAAACATGGATTTAATACATGTGTAAGTACTGGTACTATTTCAAATAATGGAAATACGACCTCGGAGCGTACTTCAACAAAACATTATCGAAGTCGAGACAGAATTTAGTTCTTTAACAAACTGGATGGGGCCACAATCTCCTTTGTATGGCATAGAACCTATAGAGTTTATCTTAAGAAAATATGTGTTCGGAACCCGATTACATTTTTCACCGAACATAGGGGTGGGTTTCCAGGGCTTGTGCAGACCGAAACCCTACAGAAAAGAAAAACAAACCCTGTGATTATTAAATTTTAGTTGAAGGAAAGTAACAAAAAAAAAACAACAAGATGACAAATTTAACCAACAGTGTAATATTCCTTTCCAAAGACACTCATCTTTTTTGAATGCATAGGATCGGATCCTTGTCTTGTCACTTGCTATCTGGGTAGATGGTCAAGTCGAGGGAGGAGGGTGCAGGGAATCCCTAATGGGTACGTTGTATCAACAAGGCCCACCATTAATTATTTATACCAACACTTTAAACAACGAAAGAAAATAAAAAGGGGAAAGTTATAGCAACCAATGAAAATAAATAAAGTGAAATAGATGACAGTCTTAGCTTTCCTTAATGCATAAACGGTATAAGTCGAGTTGTGCCTAAGATATGTTTTAAACTTTTCCAAAATCAAATTTATAGAGAGTAAGGATCAATCAAGTAGTCAACACTGAGAATGTCATAACCAAACCTCGAGAGGTCTCCATACAACTTATAGTATTACCATCACAAAGAAAAAATTAATGTTCAACTTTCTTTCAACGGAAGAAAACATTCTTTGTAAAGTACACACAGAACGTTTAACTTAAAAGTCACATACATTGAGATGGTTCCAAAAACTATACGCGAACATCTTAAATGGATTTTGAAATTATACCAAACAAGAATTCACTGTAGGATTTCTTGGTCAACTAGGGATCTTAGTATAATACCAATGGGTAGACTCAACCTTTTCAAAACAAAACATAAGGAGGTCTTACACACAAGGTATACCAGCAAATCTTACGAAACCTCATCCGGGCCAAATCCAATCTCATTGTAGAACTACTGGGAAGGAGCGTGAAGGAGAATGATTCTTGGACATATTGTAATCTAAACTAAAATTGCCAGGGGGCTAGTTGGTAAGCCTCAGGAAATATTGAAAACAAGGAGACCAAAAGAAAAATAGAAATGCATGAATAATCCAAGTAAATTTTCAGAATAAGATTGACCCCGAAGAATATGCAATGTTAACATTAAGGGATAAATGTAAATAAACTTTATGGTAGGATATATAGAATGAAAATGACATTCACCGAATTAAACCTCTGAAACTTTATTACTCTTCTTAAGATATGATAGCCTATTAGAACCTTACCAGTGAGACGGGCCTTGTTGACTGGATTGATGGGCAGACGACCTCCAAAACG
Source organism: Picea mariana (assembly GCA_032191745.1). NCBI lineage: Eukaryota > Viridiplantae > Streptophyta > Pinopsida > Pinales > Pinaceae > Picea > Picea mariana. The sequence goes on from JASDQU010739630.1 coordinate 58,445, forward strand.
ATAGTTTTCCCCACCGAAGGACAACATAGAGGGTCGATTTAGGAGAGCCACAATGACGAGGAAGGAACTCGTCTAACCCTAAGTTGAGGATGAGCTACCAGAGTAAATGCCAAAGTACGGGGTTGGTCGGGCCATGTGCTAGGGAAAACTTGGCAATACAAGACTAGAGAGAGGACATGTGGGAATGTCACCATAACGTGCATATACAGAACTTGCATTGATTAAAAGGGTAGATTCTTAACTTCTCTGGCAAGCACATCCCCTGCCCTTAATAACCAAAAATACACGTTTAATGGCCGTGAAGTGACTAATCGAGTATAGTTGGAGGTTAATTGTTTCATCTCTGTTGGACTACTATTTTAGTCTTGGGTGGTTA
>JASDQU010739630.1:96828-122437 GCA_032191745.1 Picea mariana
ATGAGCATGATAAAGTTTCTGAGAGACATGTAACTACAACTGTAAATGATATGTTGGATGTATAACTTCCTTTAGAATTAGATGCTGCAAAACCCTTTTTTTCTTTTTCTTCTAATACGATATGAGTTGAAATTTCTAGGTAAACCAACAACCCCAACTCATATTTTTCCATATAAATCGAATATAATGAAATCAAAGAGTACCAGTAATTCTATTACTATAAGCTAAACTCTAGGAACATTTTAGTGCTGAAATAGTTAAATGGAACAGTCATAGTCGAGTTGTATAAACTTCATCCTTTCATTCTTAAACAGTAAATATAGTGCTCGAATTTAAGAAACAAAATCGCTATGATTCAACCTACCATCCTGAGTATTTGCGATCAGTATTTTACATATTTTGACCCAATTTAAAATCAAACATGGATTTAATACATGTGTAAGTACTGGTACTATTTCCAACAATGGAAATATGACCTCAGGGCGTACCTGAACAAAACATTACCAAAGTCCAGACAGAATTTAGTTTTTTAACAAACTGGACGGGGCCACGATATCCTTTGTATGGCTTAGAACCTGTAGAGTTTAGCCTGAGAAAAGATGGGTTTGGAACCCAATTACCTTTTTCACTGAAGACAGGGGAGGGTTTCCAGGGCTTGTGTAGACCGAAGCCCTACAAAGAAAAGAAAAACAAACCATGTGATTATTAACTTTTAGTTGAAGGAAAGTAATGAAAAAACAACAGCATGATGACAACTTTAACCAAAGTGTAATCTTCCTTTCCAGAGACACTCGTCTTTTTGGATGCGCAGGCTCGGATCCTTGTCTTGTCACTTACTATCTGGGTAGACAGTCGACCCGAGGGAGGAGGGTGCAACAAATCCCTGATGGGTACCGCGTATAAACAAGGCCCACCATTAGTGATATATACCAACACTTTAAACAACGAAAGAAAATAAAAAGGGGACAGTTACAACAACCAATGAAACTAAACAAAGTGAAATAGATGACAGTCTTAGCTTTCCTTAATGCATAAACGATATAAGTTGAGTTGTGGCTAAGACATGTTTTAAAATTTTCCAAAATCAAATTTACAGAGACTAAGGATAAATTAAGAAATCAACACCGAGAATGTCATAACCAGACCTCGAGAGATCGCCATACAACTTATAGTATTACCATAACAAAGAAAAAATTAGTGTTCGGCTTTCTTTCGATGGAAAAAAAATTTCTTTGTAATTTACACACAAAAATTTTAACTTAAAAGTCGCATACCGTGAGATGGTTCCACAAACTATACACAGACATCTTAAATGGATTTTGTAATTATACCAGGTAAGAATTCACTGTAGGATTTCATGGTCAACTAAGGATCTGAGTACAATACCATCAGGTAGACTCAACCTTCGCAAAACAAAGCATAAGGAGGTGTTACACACAGGGTATATTACCAAATCTTTTGAAACCTCATCTTGGTCAAATCCGGTCTCGTTGTACAACTACCGAGAAGGAGCGTGAAGGAGAATGATTCTTGGGAATATTGTAACCTAAACTAAAATTACCAGGGGGCTAGATGGTAAGCCTCGGTAAATATTGAAAATGAGGAGACCAAAAGAAAAATAGAAATGCATGAATAATCCAAGTCGATTTTCAGAATAAGATTGACCCCGAAGAATATTCAGCGTTAACATTAAGGGAGAAATGTAAATAAACTCTGTGGCAGGATCTACAGAATGAAAATGACATTCACTAAATTAAACCTCTGAAACTTTATTCCTCTGCTTAAGATACGATATCCTATTAGAAACCTACCAGTGAGTCAGGCTTTGTCGACTGGATTGCTGGGAAAATGACCTCTAGAATGATAGTTTTCCCCATTGAAGGACAACACAAAGAGTCAATTTCAGAGAGCCACAATGAAGAGGAAGGAAATCGTCTAACCCTAAGTTGAGGATGAGCTACCAGAGTAAATGCTGAAGTATGGGGTTGGTCGTGCTATATGCTAGGGAAAAATTGGCAAGATGAGACTAGAGGGAGGACAGGTGGGAAGGTCATCATAACCTTCATATACAAAACTTGCATTGATTACAAGGGAAAAGTCTTAACTTCTCTAACAAGCACATCCCTTGCCCTTAATAACCAAAAATACACATTTAACGGCTGTCTCTTTCGAGAAGTGACTAATCGAGTATAGTTGGAGGTTAATTATTTCATCTCAGTTGGACTAGTGTCGTTGTCTTGGGTGGTTAGGATAATTCTTAGTTAAGACTCAGTCGAACAGAGTTTTCGCACGAGAATTCCTCACCCAAACTGTGTTAATATTAGTATTTAGGATAACTGTAACCATGAAAAAATTACTAGGAGAATCCACTCAACAACCTAGGGTGCTATTGATTTGTATTAGACCTTGTACGTTTTATTGTTTTGGGTATAACTTCTGAATATTTTTTTTTCCTTTGGTGGATATCTCCTTTTAGATAAAAGGAGATAGCCTTGCACACTAACAAAGAAGTTATATGTTAAGGGGGACTTAAGACCATGAAACCTAGGTGTATGTATATATAAAACCACTATATAAATAAATATAGTTTAAACATGTGTTAAAGAAAAGTGGCAGGACTTTTGAAGGATCCCCCTTATTATGTTTTGTGTTTAAATTGAATCTCTTATAGGTTGTCATCGTATGGTAGACGGACTTTAAATATAGAACTAGAATGAACATTCCCCTCCTTGCTATGAAGCTATTAAGTGAAAATTATGGCGAATTAGAGGTAGATTACAAGGTTGAACCAGAAGTCTCAGAGTATTGTAGCTCGTACAGGACTCCCATCTAGGAGAACTCACTTCCTAGCAAACTCTCTTACCTGGGAGAGTTGCTCATAGGCCTGACAACCTGCCTCTTCAACCAATCTTTGATTCAACAACAACCAAGTGCAAGTGACAGCAACAACAACAACAACAGGGAAAAATGGGTATTGACATCCAAAAGGGAAACAACCTAACACTAAGTCACAACATGGCTCAAGTGACTACAATTGCGTCTACATCATAGGAAGCAATACAGGACGGCCTCACGGTTTATGGTTTCAGAGATGAGTGACGGTATGAACGAAATTGGTGGATTTACTCCAACTAAAAGATAAGTATCTTTTTTGTGCTTAATTATGTATTTTATTCATGTTTTGTGATGCTTGAATGTTATCATGTATTCTGTTGCAAGTGGATTTACTGTTAATCTTGTTTGAATCTGAACTAGTAGCAGTAATTATGTGTTATTATGATTAAGTGTTTTAAATTCATTAAAATGCATATATATCATATAAGTGTATATTATGCATGGTATCATTACCCAATCTCTGGTGGGTCGGGGATGTTACAAGTTACATTTCTTAATTTTTCCATTGTTTGAAGAGATTTATTTTCTTTTAAATGATGAGCATGTACCACATATTCTTTGTCTTCTTTGATTAAGTGATATTGATTTTTTTCCTCGTAGAAGATTAATTTACGATCATACAAGGACTACCTAATACCATTCCTCATTCATTGAGTGTCACCACATCAGATGTTACCTCGTCCACAAACTTAGATGAAATTGCAAACTTTAATGTACATTTCTTTGTTATGTGCAATTTATGATTGTTTCTTATCCATTTAAGTGAGTAAGGCTTATGATGCATCTGAGTGTTTAATCCCAATTATTTAACCAATTCTTCTGAAATCAAGTTATATTGAGATTCACTATCTATCAATGTGTCGACCTTAGTATGCCTCATTATGACCCTTAAGTGAAACAATTTACTTCTAGAATCAAATACATCACCAATTTTACTTGTCAAACCAACCAATGAGACTTTAGATTCATCACCTGAATCTGATCCCAAGTCTGTTGGTCACGATGTTGTTGCAACTATTTTCCTCCCTTTCCTTTCTTTGAACCACTTTGGTCTCTTCTTGAGATGCAATTGCCAGCAAGGCTCCTCATCATGCCCTTCTTTCGTGCAATTCTTGCAAGAGGGATTTTCTTCCTTTCTTGCCACTGAATTTTCCTTCTTGCCATTCCACTTCCTTTTGCCCTCTTTCCTTGAAGACAACTCCCCTGATACACCAACTCTTGCTTTCTCTGCCTCGATGTATGTTGCTTGAACTGAAACCTCATCAAGATTAGTAGGTCCAAACATAAATATAGTGTTACGAATATGTACAGGTAAACCTCATATATACTTCATAAGAGTTTCTTGGATATGTAAAGGAATATCTAACATAAATGCTATCTTACAAAAACCATCGGCGTATTCTTTCACTATTTTTCCTTTTCTTAGTTTAAGACCTTTCCATTCAATTAAATTTTTCTCTTTATAACCCAAAAGATAGAATTTCTTTTTAAGTGCAGAAACGAAAACTTTCCATGATGGAAATACATTACCCACTTTTTGCGTGCCATTTTGCAACTTGCTTTTCCACTAGATGAGTGTTGTGTCTGTAAGACGAAGTGATGCCAACTTGATTTTAGTGGCCTCATATTTGATTTGTTTCACAATGAAATAAACCTCCATCTATCTAACCTAGTTATCAAGCCTCTTTGCATTGACTTCACCACCATACATGGGTAATTCAAATTGCACATCAAGCTTAAGCAAAGGAATTTCATGTTTATGTTTATGGGAATGTTTTATTGGAGTGGATTTAGAACTTGAACTTGAAGAAGAAGAAGAAGTTGATGGAGAAGGAGTTGAAGGAGAAATTTGAGGAGGATCCTCTCCTTCTTCACTTTTGACCTTTGAAGATTTACCTAGAACCAGTCTCTTTTGTTCCAAGTAATCCTCATATAAAACCTTCATCATCTCCAACATGGCGAAGAAATATTTCCAAAACTCTTTCTCCTCATTACAAAGTCTCTCTGCCGATGTCATCTTCTCACTTTGATAAGTTCTCTTTCTCAATCCAATAAATGGATTCTCTTCAACAAGATCTCCTTCAAAATGATTCAATTTTTCCTTGGTAATCATGCAAACTCAAAAACCAACCATCAACTAGTTCTGATACCACTTGATCTGAAAAGATCTTTTAAACGACAATGGTTGAGTTATTTTGCATGAGTTACTCTACCATTTAGGAGAACTAATGAAAGAGGAAGAATGAAATAGGAAACATATCATTCATAAGATAATATATGGATCTAAACATAAACATGAAGAACAACAAACCATAAAACACCAAAGTGATAAGGGAGTTCGGCAATCTCGCCTGTGTATCTGGGCCTTTGTCTCAGTGGGTGAGGCTTTGTTATTTATATTAAAATCTTTAAACGTACATCATAATAGTGCAAAAAATGTTACAAATTGATCTAGTCTTTTTCTACCATATCTCAAGAACCCAACAAAAGTAACGACACTAAAATCGGATGAAAGAAGCTCCTAGAAATGGCCTACAAATGTGCTCTCCTCAATGGCTTCCCTGCATAAATATATATTGGCTTGGAAATTATTCAACATTTACCTATTTTAAACCTCCTTCATGGATTCAAGAACCTCTAGTTTATATATATTAGAAGTGGGTAACAATCTACCAAATTCTCCCCAAGATCTAGCCTCAAAAAGGGCCCAAGATCCCCCAATATTGGCTAGAATCTCTCAAAATTGCTGAGAAAATCATCAAAAATCTTTATTATAATGTGGGAAAACCCACTTTTGTAAATAATTGCAGCGAAGACCCTTTTCTTAAGAGCTCCTATTCCTATGGAGTGCCTCAATGTGGCCTCGGGATAAGACCTGGCACGTTGTCCCCTTACTGTCGACCCTTGGTCCTCTACTCTTGGCCCATGTGGCCATGGCCTTATCCATGCACCTACATCTGTATTATCCCCCCTAGTTTAAGTCGTTGTTTGCGCACTTGGTCAGCGGGCTATCCTGGATGACTGGGGCTAACCCCTAACCTCCTCTCCAATTGGTATAATACAACGGGGATATATATCGATCACATGTGGTAAAATGCAGTGAGGTTATATGGAAGTTTACGTCGGGGGCTGGGGCTAGGCCCCAACCGTTTTTCTCTGCCCAAGTTGCAATGTATGAATCTTAAACACAATTTGTGTGCTATAGTTTTTAAGTAACATAGTATGTGGGCTGGTAGCCTGGCCTTGCCAAAGCGTCTCCTGGATAGGAGGTCCCGGGTTTGACCCCGATGGACTCCAAACAAATTTTTCCAAAAACATTAACCAATGAATGGGTGCCAAGTGGCACCGTACCACTTTCCCAAATAACTGCCATGTGTCATACATCGATTCTCTTTCCTATCAGTTTCCATGCCCAGTCAGCAACCATTATACCTTCCATGTGATCCATTTTCCATGAGTTGTATGACCTTTCCACGTCATCCTGTGCCATGTGTCAACCTTGAAGTGGTGCCACGTGTCACACCCTAACTCGTCCACATGAACCTACCCACTTTAGTGCCAATGTACCTTGCCACGTTAGTTGTATGGTTGTATGACCTGTACATTCAGTTTCCACATCAGCACTGTACGAACTGTACGGGATGTACAGTCAACATCTTCTTTTGCATGTTTGATGAAACAAATAGACTGCAATATCTTTCACATACGATGTCAGTTTGAACCAGTTCAAGTTTCATTGGGTTTGTATCGACGAGGCCTAGACACATATCCATTTTGAATCCGTTATGATAAATTTTATTTTTAGGCCTTCCTGGACCCATTTTGGTTCCTAGATCCATTCTGGATCAACATCCTTCCAAAACCATCAGACATATTGATCTTGATTCTCTCAATTCCATCAATGTTAAAGGAAACATTGTTTCTCATAAACATAATACTACCATCAAGAGCTTGGTATTTATAGAAAAAGCTTCTATGTGGACACATGTGGTGAGAAGCACTAGAGTCTAATAACCATTCTTCTTGATATTTAGAGGTACTACAAGCTGGTAAAACTTTATCATTCATACACGAACAAGAATCAGCCAAATTGTTTTATCTTTGCAACAACATTCTCGAATCCATGCCTCTTTCAAAAAGTTTCCTTGGGATGACCTATCATCTCCACCTCAAACCCTGTACTCGATTACTTTTCCATTGTTTCAAAAAAATGGCATGGATCATAACTTGTCTAGATGGAATGGATTGCACTTAAGGATTTCACATAATAGGGTCCACGTGTTTCTCCCCCTGACCACTAATCCTTCTCCTCAACACATCTCAACATATAATTACATTCCATAATTACTGTAGGGAATCAATATGGAAGTAATTGATTAACATGATGAAGAATTTTCACCAATAGAAACAACAACAATGTTCTTCAAGCAAGACTTTTTCTTCTTGATCTCCTCTCGGTTTTGAGCATTCATTCTCCTGTGTGGATGATAGTTCCTTCCCCTATGCACATTTTCTATTCTCTGTAGTGACCAATGAATTCCTTATGGCTCATCCCTCCAACAATGGTTTCATGGATAACAGTGTTATGATACCACTTGTTGGCAAGCAGAGAACATAGAATGCAACATGGAGTTAACAAAAAAAATTGTTGAACAAAAAATAAATAAATAAACAAAGATAATGTACATGAAAAAACCATGAAAATTTGTTAAGGAAACCTTCATAGGGAAGGGAATCAATTAATTTTATTGCTGATATAGGGATATTAGAAATTCCCAGGAGAAGGATTACAATTCATTGCACTAATATGCCTCTATTGTCTACAAATTTATAATCACAACCTTCAAAGTTACAAGAAACTAATTGTTAGGAAAATAGGATCATGGAAAAATAAAATAAAATAAATGCGGATATAAAACACATAAGATACACAATACAATAGAGACACAGATATAAATGTTTCACCTAGTGTGGGCTATGTCCACTAGATAAATTTCTAGGTCCTTCTTTTTTATTATCCAACAAAATGAACAGATATAACCTACAACACACTCATTGTAACTTCCTCTTGTTTCTCTCACAGTCTCCTCTCCCAGAATACAATATTCACAATCATACACAGTCGCAATGCAATTATATCATAAAGAGGGTTTCCATCTAGGGAAAAAAACCCTAACATAACTTATACCGTCAGATCTAAGACCTATAATGAATGGAAATATACATTTACAAGGAAATTTTTCCTTTGGGGGCATAGTCCCCCAACCCCGATCGGGGGACATTTCCCCTGGATCCCATAGGGTGATAAAGAACCCCTTGTAACCCCCTGTTGATATGAAGTTTAATTTTGTATCCCTTTAAACCTAAAGCTTTTCTTTTTCCTAGTCATGGAACCGCCCTTAGTCCTAAAAAAGAGTCAAAAGTCTTTTGATTTTTTGGGTTTCGGGATTTGGCCTTTCACAAAGCATGTTTTCGTAAATAACAACTCCAGAGTTCTGGTGTCAAAATACCAAAAAGGATTTATATTAAAGTAATAAAAAAAAAAAAGTGGGTGCTATAAGTCCCAACATGCATTTCACAAAATATCCTTTAATTGTGATTAATTAAACCCTTAAACACGATCAACAATTATTAATCTTTCACGCTTTGGGTTTCCTTGTATCAAAGTGTTTTCAAAGAGTCAACCCTTGAACTCACGATCCCTGATTTTCTGAAAAGAATATGTTAATTACTAATCTTAATTGATTAAAGTGTTAATACAAGTAATCAACGTCTAAACTAATCCCATAGTGACTTCGCGATTCAGGGTTTTCTTATGACATACCTCATGGGTACAGGATCCCCGAAATTCTGAAATGCGAAATCATGAATTTTTTAACAAATTTTAAAACGAATTTAAGTTAGTTTAAAAAGGGATTAATAAAGATTAAAATGACTTTTCACATTTCACATTTCGGGATTTGGTGAAAGCAGTTTGAAATCGTCGATATACAGTAATATTCGTAATGGACGAATAAAGATTTTTTTAACTTAACTGCATATATCTAGGCATATCTCCCTCATTAAAACATTATAGTTTTACCACCTATCTCAGTATGTTCATTGTAAGAAGAGTCAAAGGTTAATAAATTTTTAGTTTCTTCGAATTTTCATTCTTACTATTTAGACTCATAAGTGAATTGCATTCAACAAACTTACACATTTCTCTCTACGACAGAAATTCATTCTAAACACGAACATTATGGCACCTAGAAAGGCACCTAAGAAAAGTGAAGAAGCAGCTAAAATCTCAATCCCAGAAGGAGATGTCATGTCTGATACTACACCGCATGCCATTGATTCCATCAAATCATGGAGGTATATTTTTGAAACCTTGGACTACGAAATAAAAAAATTTCCCGATGATTCTGAAAAAAAACTCCAGGACATAGCAGATTCCAAACTTTACAAAGTAGCCATGTGCCCATGACCCATGACATACTATGATATGATCAGTTAGGATTTATAGAGGACAGACGTGCAAACTAGAAGCATTTTGGATAGCCAAGTGATCGTCATCGACTTTTTCAGACTGGAACATATACAAGTAATGTATAAACTGTCTCCCAATTCTAAGTACATTTACAATAAAGAGTTTGTAAGTGAATTTCAAAGGAAAGAATGCATAGAGGTTGACCAAACATACTCTAGCATAATCAAAGACTGCTGGAGACACCCATCAAAGTTCAATTCCGATACCCATAATGTTTATGCCACAGCCTCATTGAACGAGTACATGGTCTATGTGGCGATGATTTTATGTAGACTTTTGAGGAAGAAAATCCCTACCCATTTCCCTGCAGAATTGGTGCCCCTTTTACATGAAGCAACTGAAGGTTATAGCTTTAATTGGAACAAAATTCTATCATATAACCTAGCTAAGGAGGTTATGGAGTATCAAACCACGATATCCAGTGGCAGACCAATATCTTTTTACATGTCAACATACATAATGGATGGTATATGTTTCACAACTCCTTTCCCTTTGATGAATTGGAGTTGGAACCCAGCTTGCACTAAACCTATTCATGAATATCATTCTAAGTTGTGGGAAGAAAATGCTAAAGATTCTTTCTACGAAATTTGTCATTTTGTGGTGATACCAGTGCATCATATGTTGTATGGTTGTGCACCCCCTCTTATTTAAGAATCGGTCATAGGAAACCTCAAGGCGGTTGTCGATTGGTTTATTGAGGAGAATTTCTCCTATATCAGGGTTTTCGAATGTTCTATCCCTCCTCATGCACTTCTGAAATTCCTCCCTGACAAACTGGTGTGCAGGGAGGCATCTTATCAGATAATAATAGGCAGTATTGGGATAGAGCTGAAGACAGCTCAAAAGATGTTTTGGCCAGTCTTTCTCGTACAAATTGGAAGGTTTTTGCTACTCAACCTAGGTCAATACAAAGTTGAAGCTGCAACTCTAGAGGAGGTCAAGTTGGTGAATCTCGAACATAGGAAACACGACCCTTACCAAACAGCGGGAAGCCACATGGTTCACTATGGCATGAAATCATTTGAACATGAGGAATCCCCTCGTGATGACATTTTCAAAGGGGTCAAAACCTATGAAGAGGTGTTAGACAGGGTACAGGCATTATCATATGACTTGCAAACCAGTCCTATAACCTTCCAGAGACACAGACGAAGTGATTTTCCCAAGGTATTGCAGGGAGAAGAAACAACATCTCCTCTAGAACTAGAAAAAATTCCCCCAGGCTTCGGACAGAAAGCACAGGATAAAGCAGACACCGAAGAAAATCCACAGGGGACATAAGGATATTCACAAAATAAAGAAGTCCCACAGTCATAGAATCCAGGAGTAGAAATAAAAACAAATTCTAGGACACCTCCCAAGTCTAGTCAATCTTCCCCCCCTTCATCATCTATTATTCATGTTAATACCCCCAAGACAACAGGAGAAATAAAATCCACAGAGTTGGGTAATCCCATCACTTCCTTGACCCCTTTACAGTCTACTTTTGGGTTTCCTCAGGTAGGATTCATATATGCTAGTGACCTCGACCATATCCCCTGAGAAGAAATAGCTCCCTCTAATTACTTCTTCAATAAAAAGAGGAAGGTTGTATTAAAGCAAGAGATGTATATGAGAGAAGGTGGTATGGTAAAGAAACACAGGGTGTTGGTGGATGGGAAAAACTTGGAAGAGGGATATTTCGCTACAAAGGTGGCAGGCTCCATGAGAACGATGGAAACAACAAATCTATTCACTATTGGCAATATGAGAGCAAGGCTGGAATAGAGTAACCACAAGATAACCCAGTTGAAAAATCAACTAAAAGATACCGAGAAAAATATCAAAGAAGAAATAAATAAAGGTCTAGAGTAGGCCAAAGCTGCTGACAAGCAAGAAATTCAATCGCTTAAGTCACGTCTAGATGAGATGAACGAGAAGATGCAGACTAGCCAAATACAGGTTACTCAGCAAGAAGAATTGGTAAGACAACTACAGTCTAAATTGAATTCAATAAAAGGCCAGGTTATAGATCTGAAATTTTTTCAGGACCAATCACTGGAAATACATTCGAAGGTAGAAGTTGAGCAACATAAAGTAATATCCCAAGTAGAGATTATTCAGAATTATTTTTAGGAAGCAAGCAATGCTTTTGATAGTATTATTTTTAAAGAAAAAGAAGCTAAAGCAGCAAGGGCCACTTTCCAAAAGGCAGTTGTATGTTTTGAAAACAAAGAAGTATAAAAAATTCCAAAGCTTTCTATCATAGAGTAGATTAGAGGCGATATCATGCTCAAGGTATGGGAAAACAACATAGCAAAAAATAAGAAAATAATCAAAGAAATCAAAGACGATTGTAAAAGAATCTTTGATTTATTGGACAAGGAATCACTAGGTATTGGAAGAGACAATTGTACTAGGAAACTAGGACAGATAAACATTGTAAGACACCAGTTGAATTTCAAAGAGGGTTTTAACAAATTTCAAATGGAAATTTCACAGTTAAAGGAAATGGATGTTACCCTAATAGACAGGTGGCTAGTGAAGCAAAACTTAAAATTGCAATCAATTAAGTTTGTTGGTAAGGGGATTGAATATCGTCTTCTAGAAACTCAGAGAAAATTCTATCTATTTGAAACAAAGGATCTTCCAGAGCCTCCCAGAAATTTCATAAATTTTCTTGAAAAATGTATTGAATGTATCGAGTTAAAAGAAGGAGATACTTCAATAAAAAAATGAAGTATTATTTTGAAAACTTTTATTATCAAGATGATAGGAAAATAAATGATAATCATGCAAATGGTTGAGGTTTTCAATTCTTGTAACTGTTTTCCCCTAGGAGTTAGGAGATCACCAACCAACAATCATCAGTGATCTGGTGAAAATATAATTTCAGGATACTGATCTAGGGATTTTTCTAGGTGCATTGAAAAGAAGAATTTGAAGATATTTTTGAATGAATACAAATACAGATTAAAGATTTCATATCTGGTCAAGTTTGAGTTATGTGTTTCTCTGTTGTTTCATATTTTTCATATATCTCTTCGATGAATGGTTAACTGCAATTTAGTACAACCTCTACTGTGGTAATTAATTCTTCTTGTAATTTAATCATTTACATCCTTTCCTCTGTATCATCTATCAGTAGATACAAGACCCGTAGATGTTTTAGATTTCAATATCATATTCTTCATTAAGAGTTCTTCCTAACTATTTTCTTCTTCTGTCACAAAGTGAGATTCCTCTTCAATTGATGCCTCACCTTTTCAACAGCTTTATGTTTTCTTTTCTTTTCATGCATATTATGTTTTCAAAATTTAACTCAAATACCAGAAATGGCATTTAGTTTCGTCATACTATTAATTCAAGGTCTATGGGTTCTTCTTACATGTTTTGAAACAGAAATAGCTAACCCTTAAAAGAAAACACAAGATTTTATTCTTTTAGTCTTTATCCCTCATGACTGTTCCAGTTACAAGATAGCCTAATATCGAACCTGGACTATCAGATCAAATGAGTATTTCTTTGAATTTATTCAACACCATCCTACAGAAAACAAATAACCGGGTTGAGTTAGAACGTTCATGGGAAGTAATTGAAAGAGACATTAGTATTCAGGAAAACTGGGAAGCTAGAAAGAGATAGTTAAGGAACCACCAATAGCCCTTTTCATATAACTTACCTTTTTATCCTTAGATTTCTCTATCTTGTTGGATGCCTTGACAGTGTAATTTAGAGCCTTAAAGTACAAACTCATGAACAACATCTTTTTGGCGTCGTTTTCAGGGAACGAAGAAATGAAGCTTTTCCCTGGGAAGAATGACATTGACACTTTCTATATTTGATAGTGAACAAAGATCAAAAACCTTATAAGGCTACCTTTGTCTTTCACTTGGTGACTCCATGATAAATAAACTAGCTTGTAACCAAAAGAATACCAGAAAAAACCCAGACGACAAACAGACTTCACCTGTTCCAGATACAGAAAAAATTTTAAAATCAAGAAGATATCTTAAACAGACTGTATCATCAACAAATAGGTTTTATCAACCTAAAATTATAGAGTCGAACACTAGAGATATTTTTGAATGATCGAATACCCCACTGTATTACGGTGAATTGCCTACCAATAAGATTATAACCTTTGAGCCTGGTTTGGTCTCGCCTAATTTTAAAACTAAGATTTTCCCAACCGTTTCTTTCGCCAACAGAGGTGAAAGATCCACATCACTTCCCACTTTGATTGACACTTCTTCACTTCATGAAGTTCATTTTCCTATCTCTCAGAGCTCCTACGACCATCCTATTCTCCTCAACACAACTCCTGTTGATTCTCCTTTGTGTTCACCCTGTGAGTCTGAAGAAACTAGTCCACTTTTCCCTAGTTCCCCTTCCTCAAGTTTCATGTCTCTTGATAACCAATTTCCTAAAACGCTTCCTTATAACTTCCAGCAAACAACCTCTAAATCATCAATGGATGCGACCAGAGGAGGTGCTGCTGGAGGTGGGGCTGGAAGAGGAGCAGGCAGCCAAGTACCACCCCCTAGAATATTTGAAAAGGTGGCTGCTAGATATGCTCCTTTGGTCCCCCCAGTCCCCCTACATGACTTACCTGAAAACTACATGAAGAATCTTCCGAAATTCAAAGGAGAGGGTGATTTGACTGCAGCCGAACACATCAATTTATTTGACCAATTTGTCAATATCCTTGCACTCGAACATGAAGATGTCTATTCGAGACTCTTGGTTCAAACTTTTGAAGGACGGGTAAGAACCTGGTTCCAGGGCCTAGCAGCAGGATATATACCGTCTTATGAGGAACTTGAAAATTCTCTTATTAGATAGTGGAGGGAAAGGAAAGACCATCTCTATTATCTAGATAAATTTGGGGCTCTAAGAAATAAACACTCTGAATTAGCCCTCGAGTTGACTTAGAGGTTCAATAAATTGTGTAATAAGATTCCAGCCGAGGTCAAATCCTCCCAACCTGCAGTGAAAGTAACCTTCATTGGGGCTTTCGACCCCGATTTCTCCCTATTATTGAGGGAGAGGAGATTGGTAGACCTCACCAAGATGCAATATGATGCCTTAGATATTGAGTCAAACATGATGGCATCAGGAAAGTTGAAAACCAAATTTGAAACTGGAAACAAAGAAACCAGAAGATATAGAGATCAAGGGGGACCATCTATATTAGGAAGATATTCGGAAGACAAAATAGATGACATGGTGAGAATAATCAAAGAACTCTCAAATAAGATCTCAAGAATGGATCTAGATCAAGCGAAGAATGAGCAATTTCCTAGAAAGGATTTCAAAATGAGTCCTAACCCTCAAAATCCACCAAGACAAATTAAGAATGAAGATCAAAAAATTCAAGCCCCCTTTAAAAGAGAAAAATTTATAGGAGGAGAAGACGTGGACGATTTTGAGGAACCAAAAGAAGACATTAATAATCTTGGCGACGACTGTGTATAAACTTTTTTAACAATGCAAGATTATGAAAAATCTACAACCATGAAAGATAGATCCAAAACTAAAAAAAATAGTGGTATTATTGAAGATTCAACCTATCAGGAAATTGCAGACGATATAATGGTCGAACTCCACCAAAAGTACAATCTAAGCCGTAGAAACAAGAGCCTCGCAACTCCCCCAGTGAAAAATATTTTTTCGAGGGGTGAAACAGATGAGTCAGTTTCAAAAAACGCTGAGAAACAGACTATACAAACTAGAACTCCTGACACACAGCCTACCAAGACAAATCCAGTGGAGACAATAGTCGTAAACATGCAGAAAACAAAAGTCCATGTAACTGAAACTAAAACCTCACTACAAAAGAAAATTGAAAAGAAGGGGTCAGAAACCCAAACCATAGAGGTCGACAAAACGATAGGAAGTTTTAATCTAGAAAATGAAATAAATAAAATCAAAATCCCTATACCTCTTGTCGAATTGGTGAAAAATCCAATTTACAAGAAACAAATCACCAAATTAATCAGTTTTTCAGAAAAAAAAAGTCAGGTTGATGTAATAAATTTAGAATATGACAATCCTAACATAATTTTCGGCCCACATTTCAATGGTGCCAAAAACACTTTCACCCCTTTCTATATCACTCTGACTGTACATGATAACTTACTCCATAATTTCTTGTTAGATTCTGGAGCCTCTCACAATGTAATGCCTAAATCCATTATGGAGAGACTTGCTCTTGAAATTACCATACCTTATGTATATTTATATTCATTCGATTCAAGAAAGGTTAAGTGTATAGGCATTATAAAGGATTTAGTTTTCAATCTTGCACAAATACCCGTGAAAGGCATTCTAATGGATGTGTTTGTCGTTGATATACCCTCGAAGTATGGTATGCTCTTATCTAGGTCTTGGGGTGCTAAACTTGGAGGGTCCCTCCAACTGGACATCACATATGCCACAATCCCGATCTTTGGAGGACAATTCACACATTTGTATAGAGAAACCAGGTTAGTATTCACGGTCAGTGACCCACATAACCAAAACAACTACCCTTTTTATATTGTTGATCAAGATTTAGGAAATTGTATTTTATCTATTGATGACGATATTGATGCATGTATAGAAGAAAGTTGTATAGAAAATAAAAAAGAAAAAGCGAAGGTAAAACAAGATGTATATAGCACTGGTGTTTGGAAGATTTTTTTTGATGGTGCTTCAACTTATTTTGGGGCTGGATCTAGGGTGATTTTTGTGGCACCTGGTGACAAATTTGTTATCCCTTTCTCTTATAGATTATAGTGGAACATTGAACACACTAACAATGAATGCGAGTATGAAGACCTAGTGTTAGGATTGGAAGATGCTGAGAGAATGAAAAATAAAAACTTGGATGTTTTTGGTGATGCAGAGCTAATCGTGAAATAGGTAAATCGTCAATACCAGGCCAAACATGCTAGGCTAGGATCTTATCGGAACTGCATTTGAGATCTGATTGAAAAAAAAAAATTCTCTGTTAATGTTCATTATGTTCCAAGAGCATAAAAGCAATAGGCGGATGCGTTATCCAAAGAAGCTTCAATGTTCACACCTCCCACTACTTTCAAATTAAAATACCATATATTGATGAGACATAGACCTTCTATACCGAATAACACACAACATTGGCAGGTTTTTGAGGATGATGATAAATGTACAAATTCATCTACTTTGGAAATTTTTAGAGACAGTAGGTGACTTTGCTGAAACACATTCTGACCAAGAAAACTAAAATGACCCTATTTGGATCATGCAGGAAGGCGAAGACCCCCAAAAGTTCCAATATAAAACCGCTAACCATCGGATGCTTGCTTTAAAAAATAATCATATACCTAAGGTTTTGGTCCCCTTGGCAAGGCTATTTAATCATGATGACATCCCTTTTAAGTCTACCTTATAGCCTCAACCAGAGGAGGTTGAGGATTGTGATATTGGTACCAAAGAAAAACCTAGGTTGGTGAAATTGTCCAAATATCTGTCTCCCAAAATAAAAAGTAAGTATGTCGATTTGCTTAGACAATATAAAGACATTTTCTCTTGGTCTTATGAATAATTGAAAACTTATGACACTACTATAATGGAAGATAAAATTCCTCTGAAACTAGGTGTCAAACCTTTCAAGAGAAAACTGAGACAGATTAACCCTATCCTACTACCAGTAATAGAAAAGGATGTCAAAAAACTCTTGGATGCTAAAATCATTGTCCCACTAAGATATTCTGAGTGGGTATCCAATTTAGTCCTAGTGAAAAAGAAAAATGGTGAGACTAGCATGTGTGTAGATTTTAGAAACCTCAATCAATCATCACTCAAGGACAATTACTGATTACCTAAGATGGACCATGTTTTAGAAAAAGTAGTTGGAGCTAACAGACTGTCTATGATTGATGGTTTTTCAGGTTACAATCAAATTGTAGTACATCAAGATGACAAAGAAAAATTGCATTCACTACCCCCTGGGGTACCTTTATGTACGACAAAATTCCTTTTGGTTTAATGAATGTAGGGGAAACTTTCCAACGATCCATGGATATCACTTTCGTGGGAGAAAGATATAAGTTCGTCACTATCTATCTTGATGAATTGACTATTTTATCTAAATCTGATGCAGAACATCTAACACACCTCAAACAAACTTTCGAGAAATGTCACAAATTCGGTTTGTCACATAATCCCAAGAAATACCATTTCGCAATGCAAGAAGGTAAACTATTGGGTCATATCATGTCAAGAGATGGAATCCAATTCAATCCCAAAAGGATCGAGGTGATAGATACCTTAAATATTCCTAGAAATGTAAAATAAATTCAGTCTTTTTTAGGAAAAATAAACTTCTTGAGAAGATCCATCCCTAACTTTACCAAAATTGTTAAATTGATTTCAGATATGCTTAAAAAGAACAACGAGGTAAAATGGACAAACGAATCCTAAGTAATAAGCGAATCTCCAGTCCTAGCAAGCCCAAATTACACAAAAGAGTTTTTTATTTTCTCTTTTTCCTCTGAACATATAATCGTAGTTGTATTGTTACAGAAAAATGATGAAGGTTTTGAGCGGCCTATTGCATTTTTTAGTAGAAGTCTCAAGGATGCTGAGATGAAATATGACATTTTGGAAAAACAAGCTTATGCAATGGTAAAATCTCTCAAGGATTTCAGAACCTACATATTGCACTCGAAGATCATTGCCTATGTGTCATCAAGTTCTATTAAAGATATATTGGTGCAGCTAGACAATGACAGAAGAAGAGGCAGGTGGCTAGCTAAGATTCAGGTGTTTGACTTGGAAGTGAAACCAACTAAAATTATTAAAGGTCGAAGTTTGGCCAAATTGCTAGCCGAATCAAATCTAAAAGCACGTGGGATAAATCAAGTATAAGAAAATGAGGGATTTATAGAAATAGATGAGCTTGACATCACCGCACCCATAACTGAGATTCAAGACAAGTTATCTACTTCAGTCTGGTACTGCGATATCATTTCTTATCTACTGACCCTTCGATGTCGTAGTGAGTTAACCCCATCTAAAACTGGACACTGAAGTTACATGCTGTAAAATATTGTATCATAGATGGTAAACTGTATTGGAAAGACCCCTTGGGTTTCCTGCTGAGTTGCTTAGTTGAGACCGAAACAGAAAGGGTTATATATGAATTCCACGAGGGAGTGTGTGGTGGGTACCATGCTTGGCGGGCAATGGCTTATAAAATATTAAGAGCCAGGTATTACCGGCCTAAATTATTCACAAATGTAAACACTAAAGTCTGAACTTGTACTCCTTGTTAGTTGTTTACAGGAAAACAAAAAGTCTCAGCTTTACCTTTAGTTTCGGTTAAAACTGAAGCTCTATTTCAACAATGGGGTCTTGATTTCATTGGAGAAATTCACCCACATTCCAGTGCACAACACAAGTGGATTCTAATTGCTACAGACTATTTCACTAAATGGGTGGAAGACATTCCCACGAGAAATGCAACCAACTTAGTAGTAATCATTTTCTGAGAAGAAAATATTTTATCCAGGTTTGGTTGTCCCCAAAAGATAGTCATTGATAATTCCCAAGCATTTAAGTCAATGGCCATGGTAATATTCTGCCAAAAATACAACATCATATTACGACACTCATCATCTTATTATCCACAGGGTAATGGTCTAGCTGAATCGTCTAATAAAAGTCTGATTATTGTGATAAAGATGGTTTTGACTGAAAATAAGAAAGCGTGGCATATCCAGTTAAAATGTGCTCTATGGGCTAACAGGATAAGTACCAAAAAATCAATTAGGATTTCCTCTTTTCAAATGGTATATGGCACCGACATCATTTTACCAATAAATCTTGCTCTACCCGTGATGAAACTTTGGAAATATTCAAATGAAGAACCCAACGACATTACCAAGAAGATAAACCAGCTGGTTGAAGTTCAGAAAAATTGGGCCGAAGTAAATTAAATGTTACAGAGATATCAGGATAACATGAAGGCCTTATTCGATCGAAAAGATAAAGATAGAGATTTCCTCCCTAGTGATCTAGTCCTGAAATGGGAAGTCAGGGGAGAAGACACTGGTAAACATGGCAAGTTTGATCCAATCTGGTTAGGCCCATATAAGATTTCGGCTTCTGAGGGAAAAAATGTTTTTTTATTAGAAAATCTCGATGGAGACATTCTCAACACCCCTGTAAATGGGTGGCACCTTAAACACTTCATGCAGTAATGTGTTTCTGAACTCTCATTGTACATACTGGTTTTTTTTCATGCTTACTATATAGTTTCATTTCCTTCGGTAAGTTTTTCCATTAAAAAAAAAAAAAATTGTTTATTCATGAGATTTCTTGACAATTGTTTTTCAATATTGATTTCCCCCATCTAGTCTAAAGAGATGAAGAAAGGAAATTCATTATATTTATTGCACTCATCTTAGCATTTAAATGCTAGAAAACAACGAAGTGGTGAAAGGAAATTAAATATGGGAAGTATGATAACTTCACCGGGGTACTGAACAGGCTCGCTGGTAGTGAAGCAATATTTTTATATCTGATAAGGCTGTTGTACATGAATTGCAAGATGCTCTGGTAACTTTTCTTCTTTTAGATGGATTCACATTATAGGTTTCTAGGATCCCCTAATTTGACACTTTTAAATTTACTTTACCTTAATGAAAACAAAATCAGATGAAACCTGCTAGAATGGTTAATTTGGTTTTGATTATCTTATATAAATCTGAGGTCAGTTTCAGAAAAGGAAATCTATTAAGAACCTAACGCGAGAAAATCAGATATTTTATTTTTGAAGAATTTTCAAAATCAAATGCAGGGATCCTAAAGTCTTGTTTCGATTTCCCTCCTGGTTTGTTTCACAAATTTGAATTATTGACCCCATTTACCCAATGAAGGCACTTGGTCTACATGTTCTTCTCGTCCCACAAGGAAACGAGATCCCTAGATGGAGCCTAATGTTGATACGAAGGTTAATTTGTATCGCTTTAAACTTGAAGCTTTTAATTTTCCTAGTCATGGAGCGACCATTAGTCCTAAAAAAGAGTCAAAATTCTTTTGATATTTCGGGTTTCGGGATTCAGCATTTCACAAAGCATGTTTTCATAACTAAAAACTCCAGAGTCCCGGTGCTGAAATCCCCAAAAGGATTTATATTAAAGTAATAATTAAAAAACAAAGTGGGTTCTATAAGTCCTGACGTGTGTTTCACAAAATATCCTTTAATCGTGATTAATTAAACCCTTAAAGATGATCAACAATTCATTGATCTTTCATGATTCGGGTTTCCTTGTATCAAAGTGTTTTCAAAGCATCATCCCTTGAACTCCTAGTCCCTGATTTTCCGAAAAGAAGAAGTTAACTACTAATCTTAATTGATTAAAGCGTTAATACAAGGAATCAACGTCTAAATTAATCCCATCATGATTTCGTGATTCAGGGTTTTCTTATGAAATACCTCATGGGTATAAGATCCCTGAAGTTCCGAAATGCGAAATCACGAATTTTTTAACAAAGTTTAAAACGAATTTAACTTAGTTTAAAACGACATTAATAAATATTAAAATGACTTTTCGCGTTTTGCATTTCAGGATTTGGTGAAAGCGGTCCTTTCGAAACTTTAGTTTGAAATCGTTGATGTACAGTAATAACTGTAACAGACGAATAGAGATTTTTTTAACTTAACTGTGTATCTCTAGGCATATCTCCCTGATTAAAACATTAAAGTTTTACCACCTGTCTCAGTACATCCATTGTAAGAAGAGTTAAAGGTTAATAAAGGTTTGGTTTCTTTGAATTTTCATTCTTATTGTTTAGACTCAGAAGTGAATTGCATTCAACAAACTTACGCATTTCTCTCTGGGACAGAAATTCATTCTAAACACGAATGTTATGGCACCTAGAAAGGCACCTAAGAAAAATGAAGAAGCAGTTGAAATCGCAAGCCCAGAAGGAGATGTCGTGTCTGATACTACACCGCATGCCATTGATTCCATCAAATCATGGAGGCAAATTTTTGAAACCTTGGACAAAGAAATCAATAATTTTCCTGATGATTCTGAAAACAAACTTCAGGACATAGAAGAGTCTGAACTTCACAAAGTAGCCACATGCCCACAACGTATGACATACAACGATATGATTAGTTGGGATTTAGAGAGGACAAATGTGCAAACTAGAATCATTTTGGACAGCCAAGGGGTGGTCATCGGCTCTTTCAGACCGGAACATATACAAGTAATGTATAAATTGTCTCCCAATTCTAAGTACATTTACAGTAAATAGTTTGTAAGTGAATTTCAAGGGAAAGAATGCACAAAGGCTGACCAAACATACCCAGCATAATCAAAGACTGGTGGAGACACCTAGCAAAGTTCATGGCCGATACCCATAACGTTTATGCCACAGCCTCATTAAATGAGTACATGGTCTATGTGGTGATGATGTTATGTAGACTTTTTGGGAAAAAAAGCCCTACCCATTTCCCTGTAGAATGGGTGCCCCTTTTACATGAAGCAGTCGAAGGCTATAGCTTCAATTGGAACAAAATTATATTAGATAACCTTGCTAAGAAGGTTATGGAGTATCGAACCGCGAGATCCAGTGGCAGACCAATATCTTTTCACATGTCAGCATACATCATGGAAGCTATATGTTTCACAATAACTTTCCCTTTGATGAATTAGAGTTGGAACCCAGCTTGCACTAAACCTATTCATGAATATCATTCTAAGTTGTGAGAAGAAAATGCTAAATATTCTTTCTACAAAATTTGTCATTTTATGGTGATACCGGTGCATCAGATGTTGTATGGTTATGCACCCCCTCGTATTTTAGAGTTGGTCATAGGAAACCTCTGGTTGTCGATTGGTTTATTGAGGAGAATTTCTCCTATATCAAGGTTTTCAGATGTTCTATCCCTCCTCATGCACTTTTGAAATTCCTCCCTGATAAACTGGTGTGCAAGAAGGTAGCTCATCATATAATAACATACGGTATTGGGATAGATCTTAAGACATATCAAAAAAGGTTTTGGCCAATCTTTCCCATACAGATTGGAAGGTTTTTTCTACTCAACCTAGGTCATTCCAAAGTTAAAGCTACAGCTCTAGAGGAGGTCAAGTTGGTGAATCTCGAACATAGAAAACACAACCCTTACCAAACAATGGGAAGCCACATGTCTCACTGTGGCATGAAAGCATTTGAACATGAGGAATCCCCTCGCGATGACATTTTCAAAGGGGTCAAAACCTACGAAGATGTGTTAGACAGGGTACATACGTTATCATCCAACTTGCAAACTAGTCTTCTAACCTTCTAGAGACACAGACGAAGCAGTTTTCCCAAGGTATTGCAGGGCAAAGCAACAACATCTCCTCTATAACAGGAAAAATTCCCCTAGGCTTCGGACATAAAGCACGGGATAAAGAAGACACTAAGTAAAATCCAGAGGGGTAGAAGGATCTTCACAAAACAAAGAAGTTCCATAGTTAGAGAATCGAGGAGAAAAAATAGAAAGAAAGTCTGGGACATCTCCCGAGTCCAGTCAATCTTCCCCCCCTTCATCATCTACTATTCATGTTAATAACCCCAAGACAACAGGAGAAATAAAATCCACATATTTGGGTAATCCCATCACTTCCTTGACCCCTTTACAGTCTACTTTTGGGTTTCCTCAGGTCGGAGTCATATATGCTAGTGACCTCGACCTTATCTCCAGAGAAGAAATACCTCCCTCTGGTTACTTATTTAGTAAAAAGAGGAAGGTTGTATTAAAGCAGGAGATGTATATGAGAGAAGGTGGTACGGTAAAGAAACACAGGGTGTTGGTGGATGGAAAAAACTTGGAAGAGGGATATTTCGCTACAGAGGTGGCGAGCTCCATAGGAACGCTGGCAACAACAAATCTATTCACCATTGGCAATATGAGAGCAAGGTTGGAACATAGTAACCACAGGATAACCCAGTTCCAAAATAATCTAAAAGACACTGAGAAAAATATCAAAGAACAAATAAATAAAGGTCTAGAGCAGGACAGAGTTGTTGACAAGCAAGAAATTCAATCGCTTAAGTCGAGTCTAGATGAGATGAACGAGAAGATGCAGACTAGCCAAATACAGGTTATTCGAAAAGAAGAATTGGTAAGAAAACTATAGGCTAAATTGAATTCAATTAAAGGCCATGTTATAGATCTAAAAGTTTTTCAAGACCAATCACTGGAAATACATGCGAAGGTAGAAGCCGAGCAATAGAAAGTAATCTTCCAAGTAGATATTATTCAAAATTATTTTCAGGAAGCAAGCAATGTTATTGATAATATTATTTTTAAATAAAAAGAAGATAAAGAAGCAAGGGCCACTTTCCAAAAGGCAGTTGTATGTTCTGAAAATGAAGAAGTATCAGAAATTCCAAAGCTTCCTATCACAGAGAAAATTAGAGGCGATATCATGCTCAAGGTATGGGAAAACAACATAGCAAAAAATAAGAAAATAGTCAAAGAAATCAAAGACGACTGTGAAATAATCTTTGATTTATTGGACAAGGAATCATTAGGTATTGGAAGAGATAATTGCACTGGGCAATTAGGACAGATAAACATTGTAAGACACTAGTTGAATTTCAAATAGGGTTTGAACGAATTTGAAATGGAAATTTCACAATTAAAGGAAATGGATGTTACCCTAATAGACAAGTGGCTAGTAAAGCCAAACTTAAAATTGAAATCAATTAAGTTTTTTGGTAAGTGGATTGAATATTGGCTTCCATAATCTCAGAGAAAATTCTATCTATTTCAAGCAAAGGATCTTCCAAAGCCTCCCAGAAATTTTGTACATTTTCTTGAAAAATGTATTGAATGTATCGGGTCAAAAGAAGTAGATACTTCAATAAAATAATGAAGTATCATTTTGAAAACTTATATTATCAAGATGATAGGAAAATAAATGATAATCATGCAAACGGTTGGGGTTTTCAATTCTTATAACTGTTATCCCCTAGGAGTTAGCAAATCACCAACCAACAATCATCAATGATCTAGTATAAATATAATTTCAGGATACTGATCTAGAGTTTTTTCTAGGCGCATTGAAAAGAAGAATTTGAAGATATTTTTGAATGAATACAAATACAGATTAAAGATTCTAGATCTGGTCAAGTTTGAGTTATCTGTTTCTCTGTTGTTTCATATTTTTCATATATCTCTTCGATGAATGCTTAACTGCAATTTCGTACAACCTCTACTATGGTAATTAATTATTCTTGCAATTTAATTGTTTACAGCCTTTCCTCTGTATCGGCTATCAGCAGATACAAGACCCATAGATGTTTTAGATTTCAATATCATATGCTTCATTAAGAGTTCTTCCTAACTATTTTCTTCTTATGTCATAAAGTGAGATTCATCTTCAATTGATGCCTCGTATTTTTGGCAGCTTTATGTTTTCTTTTCTTTTCTTGCAAATTCCCTTTTCAAAATTTAACTCAGATACCAGAAACAACCTTTAGTTTTTTCATACTATTAAGTCAAGGTTTTTGGGTTCTTCTTAAATGTTTTGGAGTAGAAATAGCTAACCCTTAAAAGAAAACACAAGATTTTATTCTTTCAGTCTTTATCCCTCATGACTGTTCCAGTTACAAGACAACCTAATATCGAACCTGGACTATCAGATCAAATGATTATTTCTTTGAATTTATTCAACACCATCCTACAGACAACAAATAATCGGGTTGAGTTAGAACGTTCATGGTCAGTGATTGAAAGAGACATTAGTATTCAGGAAAATTGGGAAGCTAGATAGAGACAGTTAAGGAACCAGCAATAGCCCTTTTCATATAACTTACATTTTTATCTTTAGCTTTCTCTATCTTGTCGGATGCCTTGACGGTGTACTTTAGATCCTTAAAGTAGAAAATTAGGAACAATACCCCTTGCATGGAGGGTTGTACGGTCTTAATGGGGTATAAACATGACTGAAAACAAATACCTTTGAATCAAGAAGATAATCATGCTCCACAACCAACAATCTCCCACTTGGAGACTGATCAAAACAACCCCATTGTTGTTGTACCCAATGGAATATGATCTACCTTGGATGGACCTGTAAAATTTCTCATCTTGACTTTCATGCTTGAAGGCCAACTAAAACTGAGCATGAACTCAGTTTCTCCCTGGTTACTCCCTTTGTTAACATG
>JASDQU010739630.1:122487-136664 GCA_032191745.1 Picea mariana
GACCTAACAAAATGTCTATGATTGATGGTTTTTTAGGTTACAATCAAATTGCAGTACATAAAGATGAC
The DNA here is from genome assembly GCA_032191745.1 of Picea mariana. Classification (NCBI taxonomy): domain Eukaryota; kingdom Viridiplantae; phylum Streptophyta; class Pinopsida; order Pinales; family Pinaceae; genus Picea; species Picea mariana. The sequence continues at coordinate 122,556 of JASDQU010739630.1, forward strand.
AAAGAAAAAACTGCATTCACTACCCCTTGGGGTACCTTTATGTACGACAAAATTCCTTTTGGTTTAATGAATGCAAGGGCAACTTTCCAATGATCCGTAGATATCGCTTTCGTGGGAAAAAGAGATAAGTCATCACTATCTATCTTGATGACCTGACTATTTTATCTAAATCTGATGCAGAACATCTAACACACCTCAAACAAACTTTCGAGAAATGTCGCAAATTCGGTTTGTCACATAATCCCAAGAAATCCCATTTCGCAATGCAAGAAGGTAATCTCTTGGGTCATATCATGTCAATATATGGAATCCAATTCGATCCCAAAAGAGTCGAGGTGATAGATACCTTAAATATTCCTAGAAATGTAAAATAAAATCAGTCTTTTTTAGGAAAAATAAACTTCTTGAGAAGATCCATCCCTAACTTTACCGAAATTGTTAAATTGATTTCAGATATGCTTAAAAAGAATAGCGAGGTAAAATGGACAAACGAAGCCTAAGTAATAAGTGAAGCTCTAGTCCTGGCAAGCCCAGATTACACAAAAGAGTTTTTTATTTTCTCTTTTCCCTCTGAACATATAATCACAGTTGTATTGTTACAGAAAAATGATGAAGGTTTTGAGTGGCCTATTGCATTTTTTAGCAGAAGTCTCAAGGATGTTGAGATGAAATATCACATTTTGGAAAAACAAGCTTATGCAATGGTAAAATCTCTCAATGCTTTCAAAACCTACGTATTGCATGTGAAGATCATTGCCTATGTGTCGTCAAGTTCTATTAAAGATATATTGGTGCAGTCAGACAATGATGGAAGAAGAGGCATGTGGTTGGCTAAGATTCAGGAGTTTGACTTGGAAGTCAAACCAACTAAAATTATTAAAGGCCAGGGTTTTGCCAAATTGCTAGCCGAATCAAATCTAAAAGCACTTGGGATAAATCAGCTACAAGAAAATGAGGGATTTCTAGAAATAGATGAGCTTGACATCATCGCACCCATAACTGAGATTCAAGACATGTTCTCTACTTCAGTGTGGTACTGCAATATCATTTCTTACCTACTTACCCTTCGATGTCCTAGTGAGTTAACCCCATCTAACACTAGACACTGAAGTTACATGCTGTAAAATATTGTATCATAGATGCTAAATTGTATTGGAAAGACCCCTTGAGTTTCTTGTTGAGCTACTTAGTCGAGACCAAAACAGAAAGGGTTATATATGAATTCCACGAGGGAGTGTGCGGCGGGTACCATGATTCGTGGGAAACGTCTTATAAAATATTAAGAGCCAGGTATTACTGGCCTAAATTATTCACAAATGTAAACACTAAAGTCTAAACTTGTACTCCTTGTTAGTTGTTTACAGGAAAACAAAAAGTCTCATCTTTACCTTTAGTTTTGGTTAAAACCGAAGCTCCATTTCAACAACGGGGTCTTGATTTCGTTGGAGAAATTCACCCACATTCCAGTGCACAACACAAGTGGATTCTAACTGCTACAGAATATTTCACTAAATGGGTGGAAGCCATTCCCACAAGAAATGCAACCGACGCAGTAGCGATCATTCTCCTAGAAGAAAATATTTTATCCAGGTTTGGTTGTCCCCGAAAGATAGTCACTGATAATGCCCAAGCATTTAAGTCAATGGCCATGGTAAGATTCTGCCAAAAATACAACATCATATTAGGACACTCAATAGCTTATTATCCATAGGGTAATGGTCTAGCTGAATCATCTAATAAAAGTCTGATTATTGTGATAAAGAAGGTTTTGAATGAAAATAAGAAAGTGTGGCATATCCATTTAAAATATGCTCTATGGGCTAACAGGATAAGTACCAAAAAATCAATTAGGATTTCCTCTTTTCAGATGGTATATGGCACCGACGTCATTTTACCAATAAATATTGCTCTACTCGTGATGAAACTTTGGAAAGATTCAAATGAAGAACCCAATGACATTACCAAGAAGATAAACCAGCTGGTTGAAGTTCAGCAAAATTGGGCCGCAGTAAATTAAAGGTTGGAGAGATATCAGGATAACATGAAGGCCTTATTCGATCGAAAAGATAAAGATAGAGATTTCCTCCCTGGTGATTTGGTCCTGAAATGGGAAGTCAAGAGAGAAGACACTGGTAAACATGGCAAGTTTGATCCAATCTGGTTAGGCCCATATAAGATTTCGGCTTCTGAGAGAAAAAATTTATTTTTATTAGAAAATCTCAATGGAGACATTCTCAACACCCCTGTAAATGGGCGGCACCTTAAACACTTCATGCAGTAATGTGTTTTTGAACTCTCATTGTACATACTGGTTTTTTTTCATGCTTACTGTATAGTTTCATTTCCTTCAGTATGTTTTTCCATTCAAAAAAAAAATTGTTTATTCATGAGATTTCATGACAATTAGCATGCTGATTTATTTCACAGAAAAGTTGTTGACCAACCAAGAGACTAGAGATGCTAAAAAGGAAACAAGCACAGATAAGTATATTAATTGTCTTCCGATGAAAAAAGTAATAAACTAATAGCCTCTTGGCCAACAAACTAGGAGTTACCAAGGTATGAGATTCTACTCTGAAAATTCAAGCTAAATTACCCTAAGAGATACGAATGAATAAATCATTAGTTCAATTGATGCTAATGTTATCACTGAAATTTTCAAAATAAAGAAGTAAAAAGGAAAAGGGGACTTAAGGAAAAGTTAAAAAAACAAAACAACAACAACTAAGAAAATATTTAAGAACGGTCATGTGTGCAGTAGTCTTTCTAAATCCCTTTACTTTCCCCTTAAGCACGGTAAAGCCTGCTTCTCACATGACCCTGAATGTTTATCATAAGTTATTTGAGAAAAGAAAGGTCTCACTTTGGTTCTGAAAATTATCAAACAAACATTCAAAAACGAGAATAGTTTGAGTTTATAGTTCTTTAACTTTAGCTAAACCAGAAGTATGCCTAGGTTAATCCTAACCTTGTTAGCCTTCCTGACAAAAATAAATTGATTAGTTTTTCTCAAGGAAATTCCTTTAAAAAAAAATATGTCAAGAAGTTTCCCTCCAGAATTTCCCTGAAGCCAATGATGTTTGAAGGCAAGAGAGAAGATTCGCCCAGAGCTATTTAAGTGAGTTGACAGGCCTCTGTTTCTTAAAAAATTCAAGCGGATATCTTCCCGATGTATATTACATACTGATTGATTGCCCCCACTTCATATTAAAAGAAAATATATATATATATATATATATATATATATATATATATATATATAGATGGGGAAAGGAAATTCAATATCAATTTCCCCCATCTAGTCTAAATAGATGAAAAAAAGAAATTCATTATATTTATTGCCCTCATCTCAGCATTTAAATGCTAGAAAACAACGAAGTGGTGAAAGGAAATTAAATATCGGAAGTATGATAACTTCACCGGGGTACTAAACAGGCTCGTTAGCAGTGAAGCGATATTTTTATATCTGATAAGGCTGTTATACATGAATTGCAAGACGCTCTAGTAACTTTTCTTCTTTCAGCTGGATTCACATTATAGGTTTCTGGGATCCCCTAATTTGACACTTTTAGATTTGCTTTACCTTAATGCAAATAGAATCAGATGAAACCTGCTAGAATGGTTAATTTGGTTTTGATTATCTTATACAGATTTGAGGTCAGTTCCAGAAAAGGAAATCTATTAAGAACCTAACTCGAGAAAATCAGACGTTTTATTTTTGAAGAATTTTCAAAATCAAATGCAAGGATCCTAAAGTCTTGTTTCGATTTCCCTCCTGGCATGTTTCACAAATTTGAATTATTGACCCCATTTACCCAATGAAGGCACTTGGTCTACATGTTCTTCTCGTCCCACAAGGAAACGAGATCCCTAGATGGAGCCTAATGTTGATAGGAAGTTTAATTTTGTATCCCTTTAAACTTGGAGCTTTTAATTTTCCTAGTCATGGAGCCACCCTTAGTCCTAAAAAAGAGTCAAAATTCTTTTGATTTTTCGGGTTTCGGGATTCATCCTTTCACAAAGCATGTTTTCGTAACTAAAAACTCCAGAGTCTCGGTGCTGAAATCCCCAAAAGGCTTTATATTAAAGTAATAAATAAAAAACAAAGTGGGTGCTATAAGTCTTGACACGCGTTTCACAAAATATCCTTTAATCGTGATTAATTAAACCCTTAAACACGATCAACAATTCATTGATCTTTCATGATTCGGGTTTCCTAGTATCAAAGTGTTTTCAAAGCATCATCCCTTGAACTTCTAGTCTCCGATTTTTCGAAAAGAAGAAGTTAATTACTAATCTTAATTGATTAAAGCGTTAATACAAGTAATCAACGTCTAAATTAATCCCATCATGATTTCATGATTTGGGGTTTGCTTATGACATACCTCATGGGTATAGGATCCTTGAAGTTCCGAAATGTGAAATCGCGAATTTTTTAACAAAGTTTAAAACGAATTTAACTTAGTTTAAAATGGGATTAATAAATATTAAAATGACTTTTCGCGTTTTGCATTTCAGGATTTGGTGAAAGCATTCCTTTCGAAACTTTAGTTTGAAATCGTCGATGTACGGTAATATATGTAATGGACGAATAGAGATTTTTTTAACTTAACTGTGTATCTCTAGGCATATCTCCCTCATTAAAACATTAAAGTTTTACCACCTGTCTCAGTACGTCCATTGTGAGAAGAGTTAAAGGTTAATAAAGGTTTGGCTTCTTTGAATTGTCATTCTTATTGTTTAGACTCAGAAGTGAATTGCATTCAACAAAATTATGCATTTCTCTCTGCGACAAAAATTCATTCTAAACACGAACATTATGGCACCTAGAAAGGCACCTAAGAAAAGTGAAGAAGCAACTGAAAGCTCAAGCCCAGAAGGAGATGTCATGTCTAATACTACACCGCATGCCATTGATTCCATCAAATCATGGAGGTAAATTTTTGAAACCTTGGACTACGAAATCAATAATTTTCTCGATGATTCTGAAACAAACTCTGGGACATAGAAGAGTCTGAACTTCAAAAAGTAGCCATGCACCCACGACTCATGACATACAATGATATGATCAGTTGGTCTTTAGAGAGGACAGACATGTAAACTAGAATAATTTTGGCAAAGGGTCGTCATTGGCTCTTTCAGATCGGAACATATACAAGTAATGTATAAATTGTCTCCCAATTCTAAGTACATTTACAGTAAATAGTTTGTAAGTGAATTTCAAAGGAAAGAATGCACAGAGGCCGACCAAACATACCCTAGCATAATCAAAGACTGGTGGAGACACCCAACAAAGTTCAGGGCCGATACCCATAATGTTTATGCCACAACCTCATTAAACGAGTACATGGTCTATGTGGCGATGATGTTATGTAGACTTTTTGGGAAAAAAATCCCTACCCATTTCCCTGTATAATGGGTGCCCCTTTTACATGAAGCAGTCGAAGGCTATAGCTTCAATTGGAACAAAATTCTATCAGATAACCTAGCTAAGGAGGTTATGGAGTATCAAACCGCGAGATCCAGTGGTAGACCAATATCTTTTTACATGTCAGCATACATCATGGAAGCTATATGTTTCACAATTCCTTTCCCTTTGATAAATTGGAGTTGGAACCCAGCTTGCACTGAACCTATTCATGAATATCATTCTAAGTTGTGGGAAGAAAATGCTAAATATTCTTTCTACAAAATTTGTCATTTTGTGGTGATACTGGTGCATCAGATGTTGTATGGCTATGCACCCCCTCGTATTTTAGAGTTGGTCATAGGAAACATCAAGGCGGTTTTTGATTGGTTTATTGAGGATAATTTCTCCTATATTAGGGTTTTCAGATGTTCTATCCCTCCTCATGCACTTCTGAAATTCCTCCCTGACAGACTGGTGTGAAGGAAGGTAGCTCATCATATAATAACAGACGGTATAGGGATAGATCTTAAGACATCTCAAAAAAGGCTTTGGCCAATCTTTCCCGTACAGATTGGAAGGTTTTTGCTACTCAACCTCAGTTATTCCAAAGTTAAAGCTACAACTATAGAGGAGGTCAAGTTGGTGAATCTCGAACATAGGAAACACAACCCTTACCAAAGAGTGGTAACCCACATGGCTCACTATGGCATGAAAGCATTTGAACATGAGGAATCCCCTCGTGATGACATTTTCAAAGGGATCAAAACCTACGAAGAGGTGTTAGACAGGGTACAGACGTTATCATCTGACTTGCAAACTAGTCTTCTAGCCTTCTAGAGACACAAATGAAGCAGTTTTCCCAAGGTATTACAGGGTGAAGAAACAACATCTCCTCTAGAACTAGAAAACATTCCCCTAGGCTTCAAACAGAAAGCACAGGATAAAGCAGACACTGAGGAAAATCCACAGGGGGTAGAAGGATCTTCACAAAACAAAGAAGTTCCACAGTTAGAGAATCGAGGAGAAAAAATAGAAAGAAAGTCTGGGACATCTCCCAAGTCTTGTCAATCTTCCCCCCCTTCATCATCTACTATTCATGTTAATACCCCCAAGACAACAGGAGAAATAAAATCCACATATTTGGGTAATCCAATCACTTCCTTGACCCCTTTACAATCTACTTTTGGGTTTCCTCAGGTAGGAGTCATATATGCTAGTGAACTCGACCTTATCTCCAGAGAAGAAATACCTCCCTCTGGTTACTTATTCAGTAAAAAGAGGAAGGTTGTATTAAAGCAAGAGATGTATATGAGAGGTGGTATGGTAAATAAACACAGGGTGTTTGTGGATGGGCAAAACTTGGAAGAGGGATATTTCACTACAGAGGTGGCGAGCTCCATGGGATCACTGGCAACAACAAATCTATTCATTGTTGGCAATATGAGAGAAATGTTGGAACATAGTAACCACAGGATAACCCAGTTGCAAAATCAACTAAAATATACTGAGAAAAATATCAAAGAACAAATAAATAAAGGTCTAGAGTAGGACAAAGTTGCTGACAAGTAAGAAATTCAATCGCTTAAGTCGAGTCTAGATGAGATGAACGAGAAGATGCAAACTAGCCAAATACAGGTTATTCAACAAGAAGAATTGGTAAGGCAACTACAGGCTAAATTGAATTCAATTAAAGGCCAAGTTATAGATCTAAAAAAATTTCAAGACCAATCACTGGAAATACATGTGAAGGTAGAAGCCGAGCAATAGAAAGTAATCTCCCAAGTAGAGATTATTCAGAATTATTTTCGGGAAGCAAGCAATGCTCTTGATAATATTATTTTTAAAGAAAAAGAATATAAAGAAGCAAGGGCCACTTTCCAAAAGGTAGTTGTATGTTCTAAAAATGAAGAAGTATCAAAAATTCCAAAGCTTCCTGTCACAGAGAAGATTAGAGGCGATATCATGCTCAAGGTATGGGAAAACAACATAGCAGAAAATAAGAATATAGTCAAAGAAATCAAAGGCGACTATGAAAGAATCTTTGATTTATTGGACAAAGAATCATTAGGTATTGGAAGAGACAATTGCACTGGGCAATTAGAACAAATAAACATTGTAAGACACTAGTTGAATTTCAAATAGGGTTTGAACAAATTTGAAATGGAAATTTCACAATTAAAGGAAATGGATGTTACCCTAATAGACAGGTGGCTAGTGAAGCCAAACTTAAAATTGAAATCAATTAAGTTTTTTGGTAAGGGGATTGAAGATCGGCTTCCAGAAACTTAGATAAAATTCTATCTATTTGAAGCAAAGGATCTTCCAAAGCCTCCCAGAAATTTTGTACATTTTCTTGAAAAATGTATTGAATGTATCAGGTCAAAAGAAGCAGATACTTCAATAAAACAATGAAGTATCATTTTGAAAACTTATATTATCGAGATGAGAGGAAAATAAATGATAATCATGCAAACATTTGGGGTTTGCAATTCTTGTAACTGTTATCCCCTAAGAGTTAGCAGATCACCAACCAACAATCATCAATGATCTAGTATAAATATAATTCCAGGATATTGATCTAGGGATTTTTCTAGGCACATTGAAAAGAAGAATTTGAAGATATTTTTGAATGAATACAAATATAGATTGAAGATTCCAGATATGGTCAAGTTTGAGTTATGTGTTTCTCTGTTGTTTCATATTTTTCATATATCTCTTCGATGAATGCTTAACTGCAATTTAGTACAACCTCTACTGTGGTAATTAATTATTCTTGCAATTTAATCATTTACAACCTTTCCTCTGTATCAGCTATCAGTAGATACAAAACCCGTAGATGTTTTAGATTTCAAAATCATATGCTTCATTAAGAGTTCTTCCTAACTATTTTCTTCTTCTGTCACAAAGTGAGATTCCTCTTCAATTGATGCCTCACATTTTCGGCAGCTTTATGTTTTCTTTTCTTTTCTTGCATATTCCCTTTTCAAAATTTAACTCAGATACCAGAAACAACCTTTAGTTTCTTCATACTATTAAGTCAAGGTTTTCGGGTTCTTCTTAAATTTTTTGGAGTAGAAATAGCTAACCCTTAAAAGAAAAAACAAGATTTTTTTCTTTCAGTCTTTATCCCTCATGACTGTTCCAGTTACAAGACAACCTAATATCGAACCTGGACTATTAGATCAAATGAGTATTGCTTTGAATTTATTCAACACCATCCTACAGATAACAAATAATTGAGTTGAGTTAGAATGTTCATGGGCAGTAATTGAAAGAGACATTAGTATTCAAGAAAACTAGGAAGCTAGACACAGACAGTTAAGGAACCAACAATAGCCCTTTTCATATAACTTACATTTTTATCCTTAGCTTTCTCTATCTTGTTGTATGCCTTGACGGTGTACTTTAGAGCCTTAAAGTACAAAATCGGTAACAACACCCCCCGCATGGAGGGTTGTACAGTCTTCATGGGGTATAAACATGACTGAAAACAAATACCTTTGAATCAAGAAGATAATCATGCTCCACAACCAACAATCTCCCACTTGGAGACTGATAAAAACAACCCCATTGTTATTGTACCCACTGGAATATGATCTACCTTGGACCTATAAAAATTCTCATCTTGTCTTTCATGCTTGAAGGCCAACTAAAACTGAGCATGAACTCAGTTTCTCCTTGGTTACTCCCTTTGTTAACATGTCTACAAGATTTTGGCTAGTATGTATCTTTTCCAACCTCAAATGTCCATCTTCCAAGATGGATCATATCAAATGATACCATAGCTATATATTCATAGTATTTTAATGGAAGATTTTGTTCTTTGAAAGATGAATGGCACTCTCAGTACCATAGTACAACCTGGCATTCTCCTTCTTCATTCCCATTTCCTCCATAAAACTATGTAACCAAATCATTTCTCTACTAGCCTCTGTAGCATCTACATACTCTGTTTTTGTTGTTGAAAGTGCAATAATATTTTGTAATTTTGAAATCCAACTTATGACTATTCCATCTACAGTAAAAAAATACCATGTGGTGCTACTCCTACTATCTTTATCTCCTGCCATATTTGAATTAACATATCCATGTAGAAAAATGTCTAAACCTCCAAAACATAATGCATGAGTTTAAGTACCTCTCAAATACCTAAAAATCCACTTTAATGCCTCACAATGTCCTTTACCTTTATTTTTCATATACCTTCTCACAACTCCCACTTCATGTGTAATATCTAGTCTTGTGCAAACCATTGCATACATCAACTTGCCAATTGTTGATGAATAAGGGACCCTACACATGTAATATATCTCCTCCCGTGTCTTGGGACACATTTCTTTAGTTAATTTGAAATGATTGGCCAAAAGTTTACTAACTGGTTTTGCATTCTACATTATAAACCTCTCGAACATCTTTTCTATGTACTCACCCTGGGAAAATCTCAATTTGTGATTTTTCATATCTCTTATGATTCTCATACCATGGATTTTTTTTGTAGCACCCAAATCCTTCATCGCAAATGAATTAGTTAATTTATTCTTGAGAAAATTTATATCCTGCATATTAGACCCTACAATAATCTTGTCATCTACATACAATAGCAACATAGAACAACTTCAATTTTCTAGCCTTTTAAAATAAACACAGTGATCAAAATGACATCTACTATAACCTTGTTTTGTCATAAGCATGTCAAACTTCAAATACAGCTACCTTGGAGATCGCTTTAGGCTATACAAGCTATTTTTCAACCTACATGCCATATTTTCCTTCCCTTTGACCTCATACCCTTGTCCCTACTGCATATAAATCTCTTCATCGAAATCCCCATGGAGAAAGGTTGTTTTTACATCTAACTTTTCAATATGAAAATATTCTACTGCCATAATACTTAAAATAGTCCTAATTGAAGTCATTTTAATAATAGGAGAAAATATTTCATCATAATATGTAACTTTCTTTTATGAAAACCCCTTTACAACAAGTCTAACCTTGTAATGATTTTTCCTCCATCTTCTTCCTTCAACCTGTAAACCCATTTATTCTGCAATGCTCTTTTTCCTACAAGAAACTGAACCAAGTCCCAAGTCTGGTTATTTACCAAGGAATTGATTTATTTTTTCATGCCTTTCTCCCACTTCTTTTTAGTGTCTATTGCACTACCTCTTCATAAATTTTGAGTTCACCATAATCAATCAACAATAAATAATACAATGAAGGACAATATCATTTAGGGGGTCTAATTAACCTAGTAGATATTTTAACAATACTTACAGGAGTTTGAGGTACATGTTGCTCTAATTGTTGTACATTTTGATTTTCTATACCTTTGAAATGTATTTTTCAGTGATTTCATCAAGCACTATGTATTATGGTTTTTCTTTTTCATGTTTATTTCTCTGCAATTGATATTTGTATATGACCTTCTCATTGAATATGACATCTCTACTCCTAATGATTTTGTTATTTTCATAATCCCATAAATGATAACCAAAATTATTAACAACGTATCCAATAAAGGTACACTTCTTGGATTTTTCTTCAAGCTTTGTTATATTTTCTTTATCAATATGGACAAATGCTTCAAAGTCTTAAGAAATGAATAGTTTACCTTTTTACCTGTCCATGCCTCCTCCAGAATTCCACCATACAAAGAACTTGAATTTCCTTTTTTATCAAGTAAACAAAATTATCTACAACATCTTCCCAAAACTTTAAGGGAAACCCTGTATGCAATCGCATACTCCTTACATGTTCCATGATTGTCTTGTTCATCCTTTCCGACACACATTTTTCTTATGGTGTTCCTGAAACTGTCTTCTCTTTATGAATCCCATGGTATGAACAATAATAATCAAATTCCTTGTCGCAGTATTTACCTCCATTATCTCATCTTAGACACCTCAACCTTTTTCCTCTCTCATTCTCAACCAAAGATTTACATTTCTTAAAAGTATCATAAACATCATATTTTTGTCGAATGTAATAAACCCAAGTTTTTCTAGTTGCATCATCAATAAAAGTAACATAATAACGAGAGCCACCAAAAGATGATACCTGAGATGGTCCCCATACATATGTATGCATGATACCTAACTTTTCATTCTTCTTTTCCTTTCCAACTTTGAGAAATCCGACTCTCTTTTTTTTTCCATAAACACACTGCTCAAAAAAATCCAAATCAATTTGTTTAATATCTGGCAATAAATTTATTTTGTGAAGTATTTTCATCCCCTTCTCACTCATGTGTCTAAGCCTATCATTCCATAGTGTTGTATCCACTCTTGTAGAATCTAAAGAGATAAAATAATCAATATTACCAATACATAAATAAAATGTACCTACCATCTCTCTTTTTTCTATCACCAGTGATGTTTTGGTGACCTTCCATGCCTTATTTGTAAATATATATATATATACAACCTTCACTTGCCAACTACCCTATTGAAATTAGATTTTTTCTAAGATCTAGTACATGTCTTACCTCTTTCAATAACCATTGGTTTTCATTCTTTTGTTTTATCTATACCTTACCCATTCCAACAATTTTTCATGGTGCATCATCACCCAAATGAACCTATCCGAAATCACCTTAAACATAATCTAGAAAATGTTTCCTATGGGGTGTGGCATGAAATGAAGCCCCTTAATATACTACATAAGACTCATAAATATTATCTATAGAAACAATAAAAGAATCATGTAACACATCACTTGTTACATTGGCTTCTTGATTTTTCTCTTGTTGTCCATATCTTTGTTTTTTTGGAGCTCTGTAGTCTTTCTTCAGATGTCCTTTCTTCCAACAATTCCAACACTCTATCTTTCCTAGTCTAGATTTGGATCTGCCCTTCCTAGAATTCCCACGGTTCCCTAAATCTTTTCCTCTATCCTTTTGTATTCCCCTAATATCCATGTTTAACGCATTACTTGATGTCTCACATCTTCTTTTCCATCACGTTCCATCGCTAATGAACACCAACAACATCATCAAATTTTAAAGTGTTTGAACCAAGGAAAGAGTTACTTACAACCATGACCAAGTCGTTCCATCTTTCTAGAAATGAGCACAAGATTAGAAAATCCCTGACCTCATCATCAAAGTCCACTTTTACAGAACTTAGCTCATTAGTAACCATATTAAATTCATTTAAATGATCTGCAAGAGACCCACCTTCTGACATATTCATATTAAATAATATATTCATTAGAAATACCTTATTAGACGTCGAGGGTTTTTCATAGATTTTATCCAATGCATCCATCAACTCCTTCTTTGTATTTTATTTTTAAATATTTAAATCCACCGACGCTTCTAGGCTCAGTCGTATCATTCCTAGTGTCTTTCTATCAAGAACCTCCCATTATTCATCCTTCATAGCCCTCAAATTCTTTATTATTCCTCCCAATGGTAGGAATAGATCCTTCTGATGTAAATAATATTCCATCTACATCTTCCATAACTGGTAGTTTTGGCTGTTAAATTTCTCGGCCCTAAACTTTCCATCTTCCGCCATTGCTCCCACTCGAACCAAGAACCCTCTTTTCCTACAAGTTACCTTTCCCTCTGATGCCAAATGCAGAAATAAAACACATAAGATACACAATACAATAGAGACACAAATATATGTGGTTCACCCAGTGTGGGCTACGTCCACCAAAGAAATTTTTAGTTCCTTCCTTTTTATTATCAAACAAAATGAAGGGATACAACCTACGACACAATCATTGTAACTTCCTCTTCTTTCTATCATAGTCTCCTCTCTCAGAATACAATATTCACAATCATACACAACCACAATACAATTCCCTCCTAAAATAGGGTTTCCTTCTACGGAAAAAATCCCTAACATAATCTATACCATCAGATCGGTGACCTTATAATGAATGGTCCAAATTGACTTTGAAATTACAATATACATTTACAAGGAAATTTTCCTTCATGGGCTTTACCCCCGAACCCCTATAGGGGGGAAATCCCCCCCTACAACCCCCCTGCATGGAGGGATGTACAATCTTCATGGGGTATAAACATGGCTCAAAACAAAGACCTTTGAATCAAGAAGATAATTAGACTTCACAACCAACACTAATGTAGCAATTGTTGTTTCCAATTTAAGCCAATTTGTTTCAACAAATTGAACAACCTTACTAATTTCTATAACTTCCATAGCAATATGCCAAAGAGACAATAAAAAATCGTAAACATATTTTAGAGATACTTTAGAGTAACAACTCATCTCTAATTAACTTTCACATAATTAATTTTCTAGCTTAAAGGTACTACTTTATCTCATCTCATATCAATTTTCCTATCACTAAACTTATTTTTCTTACAATTAATCATACTTTAGAGATACTTAAAATCAATTATTCTTTAAATCCTTTGCTATTAAATTTTTTTATTGCATATTTTTCATTTACAAAGAATTCCAAATTCAAATCACTAAAATTCTCTTCATTCTATCTCTCCTACTTCTAATACAAAATAAATCATAATATTCTTACATATAATGAACTAAGTGAACTAAAAAGTGATGATCATATTTTTTTATGTTATATGAAAAGAGATCAACATAAGAATATTAACAATATATTTTAAGCATTCCAAATTAATACTCACTAATACAAAATAAATCACAATATTCTTACATATAATGCACTAGAAAGTGCTCGTAATGTTTTTTGATATTATATGA
>JASDQU010739630.1:153424-168774 GCA_032191745.1 Picea mariana
TAATATTTATTTCATTCACTTCAATATCATTTTATGAAAACACCCCAGTTCAATACCCTGTAATGTACAGGCGTTGATGAATATAACTTGCATTCTTCCTTAAGAGCAGGCAGAGAGTGTTTCAGTTTGACTTATAACTGTTTTCAACATCATTAAGGGTTTTCAATATTTTTATTTTTCATATAACAGTTCTCCACATAAATTTAACTTACAAATATGGAACTTTTTTATTTAGATTATCTTTTATTTTGTAGTATATTATTTTAATAAATTTTAATAATAAAAATAATCTAATTTTAAGGTTATAGTCAATCTAGATACCAAATTTGTATATAAAATTCCCTTATTTATAAGATAAAAAACCTTCTCCACACAATCACTGGTTTAATTAATTCAAGTTGATATCACTTAATAAAACCCTATTGAGTATTACTAGTTATGGGGTTTTCATGAGTGTTCTCATCATTAATTGGGATTTTCATGTCAAAATACACATAACTATTTATTTAATTAATATTAAAAAATTTAGACATAGTAGATTCAACTCCCATAAAACCAGCATTTTTCAATTTAAAATGGTTTTTCATATAAATGGGCAATTTTTAACCATTTAACACATAACTGAGAATAAAGATTTCTATGTTTAATTCATCGAATTCTCAAATTTCTAACACATCCACTAAACTTGCATCAATCTTATGAGTAGCTAACTAAATGAGCACAAATTCATTTTTTCATTTTAACTAGAGGCATTTGAAAGCATATCAATTTTGTCAAAATTAAAGTTAATTTGTTTTAGTTTAAAATTAATATAAATTTATGTTATTTATTTTAATTTTTTAATATAAAATAAAAAGATATTGTATTTCTATTAAAACATATCACTTTTTTATAATATAAAAGTATAAAAATATAGATAAGATTAAAAACTTTAAAGAGAAACATTGATTCATTAAATATGTTTTAGATAATGTTAAATAATTTAAAACATATCATTTTTCTAAATTATAAAATGTGGAATTAGAAACTTCAAAGAGAAACTAACTTGACAAACTAATTGATTAAATATGTTTTAGATAATGTTAAATGGCTTAGATAAATGAAGTATTTAAATAGTTTTTTAAGTTTTAAATTTGGTTAAAATTTAAATTAAAGCTTCATTTTATTATTATTGAAAATATTGTTTTTAAAGTTTTTTATTTTTTTTTAAAGACTATTTATATTATTTAAATTTAAAAAATAAAAAAAATAATAATTAAAGATTTTTTAAAATAATCTAAAACAATATAATGAACTTAAAAATATCTAAAAATATCTCTTATACAATATAATGAACAACTTATAATGTTTATATTCCATTACTTACAATCCCTTACATCATTATCATTATATTGCTTATGTTAAAATTTAAATTAAAGTTTCATTTTATTATTGAAAATATTGCTTTTAAAAGTTTTTTTTTTTCAAATAATTTATATTATTAAAATTTAAAAAATAAAATTGTTTTTATTATTTTTTTTTCATTTTAATTTTAAATTATAGTTCTTTTAATTTTACATCATTATATTGCTTTTGTTATTGAACGAATTATAATACTTATATTTCATCACTTACAATTCCTTACATCATTATATTGCTTTTAATCCCTTACATCATTATATTGCTTTTGTTAAAATTTAAATTAAAGTTTTATTTTATTATTGAAAATATTGGTTTTTAAAATTTTATTTTTTAAAGACAATTTATATTATTAAAATTCAAAAAATAAAATTGTTTTTATTTTATTTTTTTCATTTTAAATTTAATAAAAGTTTAAATGAAAAAATTATTTTTTATTAAATTATTATTTTTAAAAATTTTAATTTTTTTAAATAATCTAAGACATCAAAATATCTAAAAATATCTCTTATATAATATATGAACAACTTCATCACTTACAATCTCTTACATTATTATAGTGCTTTTGTTATTGTTTTCAGATTTGATGATCAATTTTTAGATATTACACTGTGTACTGAACTAGTTGTGCATTATATTTTAATAATCTAAGACATCAAAATATATAAAAATATCTCTTATGCAGGGCCCTCATATCATTGACCCAAGAAATCATTCAACTTAATAATATATTTTGCAACATGAAGGCCGTGTATCAATTCCCATTATATGATGTCATTTACTTCATTATTAATAACAAACTTTTTGGTTTTAGGTTTTAATGTTGTTTTGATGTTTAAATAATGTATTTTAGTGTTTGGGATGATCTAATATTTTTAGAAATTTTTTTGTGGGGTTCAATTTTCACTTAATGTCATCATTTTGTATTAAATCATGTTTAAAGCATGGAATTTAAACATTTTATTAATGTTTATTTATATTAATTTGATTTATGATATGTTAAAGTTTTAATGGTAAACAAACTACACCACTAAACCATAAATTTTAAAGTATTAAACCTTTTATTTTTTGAGTTTAAACATTTTATCTATGTTTCTTTATATTAATTTGATTTATGATATGTTAATGTTTTAAGAGTAAACAAACTTCACCACTAAAATAAACCATAGGAAAAATTCCAAATTTAACTCTATTAAATAAACATTAAATAAAATTTATAATAGACCACTATAATAGATCGTCATGGAATAGATTGACTACAAATCTAAGTGGAAGAAATGTTGATTTATTTGAGTGACCACCTCGAGAAATTTATTTTAAAGAATAGAGTCCAAATTACTAAATATAGAACTTCCACTTAAAGACATTTGTTTCAAATAATACAGTCTAAACTACTAAATATAAATATAGAACTTGAAGTTGAGATGTGTATTATTAATAAAAATGTTCTACCAATATACCGAGTCTCAACCCAATTAATCTAGAGAAAAAATAATTATCAACTAATAAGGATATTTGTTTCAAAAAATACAGTCCAAACTACTAAATATAGAACTTGAGATTTAAATGTGTATTATTAATAAGAATGATCCCCTAATATACCATGTTTGAACAGCTAGTCTAGGGAGAAAGCAGTTACTAGCTAGTAGTTTTATGCAGCGTAAAGCAAAGTGAGGGCACCTTTTCTTTAGAAGGTCCTGCATGAGTGAGCTCTAGGTATAGTGAGGGCATGTTTTTAGAAGGTATTGCATGAGTGAGCTCTATCCAAATAAGGTATCCTTATTTAATATGAAATGCATAAATTAATTAATTCATTTGACTTTCTTTTCCGACTATTTTCATTTAATGTTGGGTCAAGTTAATCTGAATTTGCTAAATGTGACTTTGCTATGCTATGACATCAATTGCTTCAACCGTTGCTCTTGTCCCTAATTTTGGTCTTGTTCTAATAAAAGATTTGACAATTTGAAAAGCTACACCATCGCCAACTCTAGGAGTACTGAAGGTCTAATGTAGTAGTAAAGGTCTAGTGTAGAATTAAACCAGAAGCAAGCAGAGAACGAAGGAGAAAATGGACTTACTATGGGTTCTACCTGACTGAAGTAAATGGCCCTTTATTTCTTCCTTCGAGGCCGTAGAGAAGTTAACTAATTAACTCTTCTAGCTAAGCCTGAGGAGAATATGAAATAAGTTAAAACACATAATTAACAAAAATACATGAACCTGTTTGGATGGGATCAAATCTATGAACCAAATAATGCTTTTTGATAACATCGAATTTAACATTACTATTATATATTATATAGTTTTTAATCTAATTAATTTTTATTTTTAAATTATATATTTTAGTTTAATTAAAAATGTATAAAAACTTTTACAAACATCATAATAAAAAGTGTTAGAATTATTACAAACATTTCAATAATAAATAAAATTTATAAAATAAACAATTATATATAAACACAAAATATGACAAAAAATAAACTTCATCAATATTAGAGAGATGAATTTGAACTATAAATAAAATTTCGCTTCACAAATCAATAATACTTCCCTAATACAACTAAAACAAAGGGCATTGTGCCACAAAACTTTGCACACAACCAAAGTTTGTGAACGTGCCGTGGTGATGTCACAAATATCGGAAATGTGGGAGCATAACCTATTATATATGCGTGGTTCTTGGGGACATTTGTTTAATTGCAAATTAATATTATAGTAGTATAATGTTTGGGTTAATTATTCTTATTTAAAATTAAAAATACAATTGTTATTTCTAAATTAGATTTGGTTATTAAATTTGTATTAATGATTTAGTGTGTATTTTATATATCTAGCCACAAAGTAATAGTAATAAATGTTATTGTTTCTTCTAAACAATAAGATAACAATAATTTTTTAATTAACATAATTTTTTGAAACAATTACTAATTACAATGATTACAATGGTAGACATTTATATTTTGAAGTTGGATGAAGGTTTTACTATTGAATAATGAGGGAATGTTTAATCATAGTCCTCCCTTTAATTGAGTCATCCAATTCTTACCCCATTTAATAATATTGAAGAAAAATAATTAATCTAATCACACTTAAAATCAGAGTAATGCACAACAATAAGTGAGGTCAGGATAGCCTCTAACAGCCTCCTGAATTTGTGGATCAGAAAAACATTCAAACACAAATCTTGCGTACAATAGAAATTTGTTATAACCATTTCCTAACTATGGAATTTCACCATTATTATCCAACACTCCTCCTTAATGGAGAAATGGATTTAATACAATAAAAATCCATAACATGTCTGATGGTCTTAGTCTCAACTAGGCTTACAAACATTACGAAGGACAATTCAAACAAAACCTTAAAATTTGTTTCAACTCCATGTATGAGTGAGTTTTTTCTTCCTTCTTTTCCAGATTCTGAAACCACTGTGCATTTTCAATTTAAGTCTTCCTCTTTTGCTGAAAATTCCATGTTTCAGCTTCTTATGCATAATCTTCTTGTTGGAGTTTGTCATCAATATGAAAATTATTTCATATTGTCCATGTTTGTCCTCTTCAACTTTTCCTTCAAAAAATTGTTTATGTGAGATATTGCCACATACCATTCTATGTTGTTTTCTCTTCACTGTTGAGCTTTTGATCATCAATTTGTTGCAACATTAACTCATAGTAAAATATAATTTCTTCAAGACTCCAATGCATCAGAGTTCCATGAACTTCATCAGATGTATCCATTGTTGCTTCCCATTCTATGTCGTCTTCGTCATTTAGTGATTTTTCATTTCTATTGTCTGCTACTGCAACTTTTGTGTAGGATCTATCAAAACATGGTGTTTCAAGCCAATCTTCAAGAAACTATAACTCTTGTTCAAACTTTGTTGACACTTCATTTGAGTGATCTTCTTCTTGTTCAACTACTTTTACTTTTATTGTTGTTGCATTAAGGACATTGTCTTCAAGTGTTAAATCATCTTTGTCTTTTTCTTCTTGTTTTGAACAATTTTCCATGTTGTAGTTTCATCTACATGTTCTGCAAACAAGGTCACTTTTCCACTTAACAAATCATCTATGAGTTTCTTCTCCTGTAACACTTGTAACCAACCTTCACTTGAAAAATTTTCATTATCATATTTAACTAAATTGACCATAGATTCACTCAGGGGTTCATTAATAGTTATACATTAATCTCCATTATCAATCTCAGTTGAATTAAGAAAATCACTAAATGTTATTTTATTGTCAGTTCCTTCATTAATCATTGCGACTTCAATAATGTCATTTTTAGTCTCTATTCTAGTTACGAGACTGTCAATACCTTCATCAACTTCAACATTCTCACTCCATTTCTTGATTTCAAGAATATCCCAAAATATTTTTGGACTAGGTATTTCACCAAATTCACGCAAAATACTAGCCAAAATGTTTTCCTCTTCCTTATCATAGAAATTGGCATGACCTTCATGATCATAATGCAATAAATCTACTAACCATAGTAATTTTTTCATTTCAGTTTCCCAAGGTTCATAATGTATACCTGAGAAGAATGGAAAATTTGGCATCACTATTTCATATAATTCATAAAATTCTTCATTCAGATTTAGCTCCACATTCTTCTCGTCAAAGATGGGTTCTATAGTTGGGAACACATCACACTGATCTGCAGAATATAATAACTCTTGATATTGATTCTTCCTCCTCATATGTTTCATCTCTCTCCGGAGCTATTTCAACCTTCTTTGATGACCCATTCCTTCAGATTGAGTCTTCTTTCAACAGATTCCTTTTAACTTCTCATAGCACTAAAAATTTAATGCCCTTTCTGCCCAACATTCAATGTTTCTTTATGGATCCACACTCTAGCTTTCTCCTATTCATAGTGAAGAAATGGCAAGTGCAGTGATCTAGGTGGATATCGGTGGCCACCCACCTCTTCCAACTAGCTCAAAATAGTTTTCTAACAATTTTGGCAATTTACTATTTTTAGCAGTTTTAANGTGTGTGTGAGAGTTATATAGAGGATTATTTGTAAGAGAGAGGGGTAATTCTACACTTACGAAAAGAGTTGTAATTTCAAGGATATATTGACTTTTATAATTTAAAAAAAATATAAAATTAACATTATAAATTTTCAAAAAATGCACCACACTAGAACAATGGGTTCTCTACAATTCTACAATTTTTTGGAATGAAATTTGTTTCCATCATCAAGATACTCAACACCTGCACTAATAGAGACATATACCTTATATTTTGCTGGAAAAATAACATACCACTATTAGAAAAAATCAAATTTCACATAGTTATTCATTATTTCTATGAATAAAATTTGTATATTCGGAAAGCTAATTTAATTTCCTACGTTTCATATTTTTACACCATATTCAAATTCATTGTAAATTTATCTTGAATAATCCCTCCAAGTTAAAATATTTTTGTTTTTCCGTGTTTGCATTGTCACTAACACGTCATGAGAGACCATCATTAGCTTGCACATGCCCTGATCCATGAACTTGTTGTAAAAGAAAAAGAAAACACATAGATCCAAATATCAGAAATTTCACTATCCTATCTTCTGAGGTGGAGGTCAAGTCATCAAAACGGAAAATATGATATAATTACAACAAAGCACTGAGGATTGGCAACCGAAAATCACGTAGATTACGAAGGTGATCTACAACATTGTAGTAAGTGTAAACTTCTCCATATTTAAAGATAACATCAAATTACAAGATGGAACACAATGGGTTTGACACATAATCATTTCACAAGATACTTAGGTGATTTCCACACCACGAGATCGCAAGAGGAGTCACAAAATCACAAATTGCATTAGCATAAAATCGTGAAGACAAGGGGCATCATGACATTGGAGGTATCACAATTGTACAATGATGTTTAAAACTTAAGGATTGTTGATGTATTTCATTATAAGAGAATGTATATAAAAGTGGTCGCTCACATTATCATGGGAGAGAAATTTTTATGCAGAAAGACATACTTTTTCTTGCCAGGAGCTCTAAGATCTTTTTTGAACAAGGGAATCAATGAGTGAAGAATGCTTTGGTATTTTTATCATGCTTTATTTACACCCTTGTTTTTATTTTGGGTTTGAAACTGATATTTAAACTTGTTTTTTTCTGTTTTCTAGTTTGTCCATGACCTATGGGACTAGCTTGTGGCTGAGAAACCATGACTCAGTGGCATCTAAGCCATCAGAATCACTCGAGGATCACACCCGACCTGAGCCACACCAACCCTTAACATGGATGGATTTTTTGTCCCCATAGCTTTCAAACTGGTGACTTAACATCATGGAGTTCTTTAACAACACACTCTGTCACCATGATCCAGGTGGATATCGGTGGCCACCCACCTCTTCCAACTAGCTCAAAATAGTTTTCTAACAATTTTGGCAATTTACTATTTTTAGCAGTTTTAACTTCTGGGGCCATTTTGAGGGCCTAAATGAAGGTTTTTCGAGATTGAGCTTCTCAATGATAGCCAAAGGCATGATTGATCCCCCAAAATGAATATCCTTGATGACACCTTTCCAACAGGCTATCATACACCTAAAACAAATATCGTATGAAAAAGTTACTACCCCGGGAAGTTGATGTACTAACTTACCCAAATGGGGCCCACATGACTTTTGGTGCTTCATCTCCTAGGGTTAGGTTTTTGGATGTATAGGGTTTTTGGAATTCCTGTTTATTGTAAAAAGGCCTTCAGATCCTCATTGTAATCATCTTCTTGTGAATGAGCGCAACCTTCACATCTCTTCTCAAAGATAAGCCGCCACCATTCCAACAAGCTTGTTTCCGCTGCATTTTACGGTTTCAACTTATTTCCTTATTGAATAGAAAACTAGTTTTACTGTATCTCTGTTATTTTGTGTTAAGAAATTGTTAATAATATGTAGTAAGTTTGTTCTACTCATAAAATCCATATTGGTGGTATCAGAGTGGTCTGCTCCTTGTCGTCTTATTGCATGTCCCCAATGATATTGAAGTACAAAGAGTTGGGTCTCGAGCTTGTTTATCTTGAGGAAAAAAGATCTTGCACACCCAAGCGACCTCTCATGGAAAAAGAAAATAAAGATGACGGGACAAGAGATCCTTTCAAATTGTTGATTGAGGAATTCCTCACACAACAAAGGAACGAGATGATAGATAGTTTCACGCAAATCCTTTGACAACTGCCAAAAAGTGATGCTTCTTCTTCAAGTGGAGGCTCCACCCTTTTCAAGGTACAAATAAACTTTGATATTCCTATCTTTGAAGTTCAAGTAGATGTAGATGTTGTAGACAAGTGTTTGAATCTACTAGAAGGGTATTGTTCTATCCATAAATTTTTGAATAGAGAAAAGATTACTTTTGCGCTCCTTAAAGCCATTCCCCACGTCAAAGATTGGTGGGAAAATTTCTGTGGGCAAAAAGAAACAGAGGAAACCTCACTATTTAGGGATGTTATTAAGGAGAAATACTACCCTGTTAGAAGTTATGATGACGTGTATACCAAATGGACCACACTGTGGCAAGAAAGAGACCAAGCAGTGCTAGATTTCACGAATATATTTCATACCTTGCGCACCAAGCTGGGTATCAAAGATTCAGAGCGACATCTGGTGCTCAGGTATCATGGTGCTCTGCATAGATACAGCCAGACTGAAATGTAATTTTTGGACATCTCATCCTTGAGCATGGCCTACCGATATGCTGTCAAAATCAAGCAGAAGCTAAAACAAAAGACGCGGTAATTTGGGCCTGGGAACCCCTCAAAACAAAATCTAGGAAAGGGCGGCCCCAACCCACAAAACAAAGGACAAGGAAAATATGGACAGTATCAGGACAACTAGTCCAAGCTGCAAGCAAAGAAGGACATCGAAAAGACAAAGAAAGATACCAGGAAGTGGTGCGACTTCCATAAGAGCCCTTGCCATAAAACTGTTGACTGCCGATCAAAGCAGTCGCTGGTGGCCGAAGTGAAATCCTCTGAATTAGATGTGGGTTTAGAATCTAAGACAAAACTATAAAGGGGAAAACAGATCATTAATGTGGAACCCAGTTCCGCCGTTGATACCACCAAGCTCCAACGTGGTGAACCAGATGAGCCAAAAGAAGGAGAACGCCTCTTCCATTCACAAATGTGGGTAAAAGGCACCCTGCTGCAATTCATCATGGATAGAGGTAGCCAAAAGAACCTCATATCAGTAGAGGTCATCAAGAGGCTGGCCCTACCAACAACACTGCACCCACAACTCTACACCATTGGATGGCTCCGCATAGGGAGTGATCTCCACGTCAACCAATAGTGTCGACTGTCATATGACATCAAGCCCTTCAAAGATGAGGTATTGTGTGATGTTGCTCCTCTCGAAGTTTGTGATGTTATTTTGGGCCAACCTTATTTATGGAAACGTCATGTTGTATATGAGTCTAGGCCTCGTAGTGTTATTATTACTTTGAACAGGAAATTGTACAGGATACCCGAGGCAATCCCACCTAGTGCTATTTCCTTGATCTCTGCTAAGAAATGCAGGAAGGTCATCTCTCAGTCATGGAATTTTGTCTTCTTCATGATTCGCTCTCAGAATAAGCAAAAGATCATAGCGACATACAGGGTCTTTGTGGCCGACCTCTCCACACAGTAGAAGCAAGTAGATAAGGTCATGGAAAAATACTCATATATCTTCTCCTCACCTACTGGGGTACCTCTGCATGACCAAATCAAGCACCCCATTGATCCAACCCCCGACACACTACTTCCCAATGGGCCAGTCTATCATCGCTCTTTGTTAGAGAATGAGGAGATCAAGAGACAGATCTAATAACTTCTCCACAAGCTACACATCCATCCCAGTTCATCACCTCGCGGGAGCCCAATCGTGTTGGTACAGAAGAAAGATGGAACCTGACAACTCTGCATTGATTACCTGGATCTGAATAAAATCACAGTCAGAAAATGGTACCCAATTCCCTGAATCGACGACCTCCTTGATCAAATCATAGGGGCCAAATACTTTAGTAAGATTGATCTAAAGTCTGGCTACCACCAGGTCCCGATAGAACAAACAGATGTATGGAAACCCACCTTCAAGTCAAAGGAAGGCCTTTTTGAACGGTTGGTCATGCCCTTTGGTTTGACAAATGCTCCAACCACTTTCATGAGGATGATGGATGATATCCTGCAACCATTCACCAATAATTTTGTAGTGGTGTATCTGGATGACATTCTCATTTACAAAAAGACTTGGGTCGAACATTTGCAGCATATTCAACAGAATCTGCACACCTTGCGGCAACACAAGCTATATGCCAACTTGGAAAAAAGATCCTTTAGCATGGGCAGGGTCCATTACCTAGGATACATAATTGATCAGCATGGTGTACATGTGGATCCAACCAAGATCCAAGTCATCTGTGACTGTCCATCCCCAACCACACTCATTGAGCTTCGAAGCTTCTTGGTCCTTGCCAATTTCTACTGTAGGTTCATGTTGGGATTATCCCATATTGCATGGGCCCTTAGCCAAATAACCAGGGGTGGTGGTAAGGTGAAATTTACGTGGGGCTGGTCCCAACAACAAGCGTTCAACAATTTGAAGCAACGCTTGTGCTCAGCCCCGATACTTTCACTACCATACCTACAACAATCCTTTGAGATCGAGGCAGATGCTTCAGACTATGTAGTGGGCACCGTTCTCACTCAACACGACCACCTCGTAGCCTATCATAGTGAGACATTATCAGATGTTGTCCGTAAGTACCCTACTTATGACAAAGAAATGTATTCCATTGTGCATGCCTGCCGCCAGCGGAGACATTACATTCTTGGGAAGGAGACAATCATCCACACTGATCATAAGCCATTGCAGTTCATGCAAACATAAGGAAAATTGTAGAATGATCACCATCAAAAGTGGTCCACATACTTGTAGCAATTCCACCTCAACATCAAGTATAAAAAAGGAAGAACAAATTGTTTCGTGGATTGCCTCAGAAAACTGCCAGTCACGACACTCACCACGATGCTAGACTCTTGCGGCCATGAGACCTCTGAATGGCCCCAACTTTATGAGATAGAACCAGACTTCGCCACCACCCACCAAATGTTGGGTGTAAACATAGTTGTCGACAATTTCCATCTTCAAGATGGGTTGTTGTGTCGTCTGGGCCATATTTGGGTTCCATCAAGTGAGCGAGAGAAGTTAATCTGGGAAGCCCACTACAGTCGGGTGGTAGGACACTTCGGTGTCGAAAATACAGTGGCAATGCTACAAAAAAATTTCTACTAGACAAAACTTCGACAAGAGGTCAACAAGTATATCAGGTCCTGCATTGTCTGTGTTATTGCCAAACCGACCACTAAGAAATAGGTCCTGTACACTCCTCTTCATACTCCTGACAGGCCATGGGAATCCATCTCAATGGACTACATGTCGGTTCTCCCATCCACCAAGCGGGGAAATGACTATTTTTTTGTGGTTGTTAATTGATTTTCTAAGATGGTGATTCTAGTTGCCTGCAAGAAGAACATCACAACATAATCCATTTCCAAGCTCTTCTTTGAATGAGTTTGGGTACATTTTTGAATCCCAAAAACCTTTTTCTCAGATCACGATAGTCGATTTCTCAGCACATTCTAGTCGAACCTCTGGTCACTGCTGGACACTAAGCTCACCAAATCCATGACCTTCCACCCTTAGACAAATGGCCAAATTGAGGTTGTCAATCGAATGAATGTGCATATCCTTCGCATGTATAATTCAAAGCACCCTTGCACATTGGATGAGAGCCTTCCCTATGTCCAACATAGCTACAATCGAGCCCTGCATAGCTCAATCGACCACAACCCCTTTTATGTGGGGTTGGGATTGCAACCATTGGGTCCAATAGATGTTGCAATTCCCCTTGCAGTCACCTCGACTGACTCATATCCTTCTCCAACTGAAGCTGACAAAGCCACCTAGTTCATTGAGCAGATCCAACACATTTTCCAACAGGCTCAAGATATCCTACAGAAGTCTAATGACAAGTACAAGCAATGCCATGATCAACATTGGGTGCCACATAATTTTCAGGTGGGCGACAAAGTTTAGTTGCACTTGTAGAAAGAACACCTTACAGGACCCCATCAAAAGCTTTGCCCACTCTGTTATGGGTCGTACACCATCACCAAGGCTGTGGGGGATAATTCTTTTAAGCTCAACATTCCTCCTTTCCTTGGCCTACACCCGATGTTCAATGTGGATCTCCTTCGCCCTTATTTCCCACCATTATTGGACACCTTAGACGTAGCATCGCAGCTGACACCAACAGAGCTCAACCCCTACTGCATACAACAAGTATCCAATGATCAGATTATGGACACACAGATCAAGGGCACTTGACAACAAAGGATCCAACTTTATCGAGTCGTCAAAGTAGGACAGCTCCTGCACCAAGGCAAGTGGCTCACCTAGGGACAAATTCAAAAAAAATTTCCTCATATGATGGGGGAAATCAACGCAATGGAGACCATTGATTCCTAAGGAGGGTGGATATCGATGGCCACCCACCGCTTCCAACTGGCTCAAAACAGTTTTCTGACAATTTTGGCAATTTACTATTTTTAGCAATTTTAACTTTCGGGGCCATTTTGAGGGCCTAAATGAAGGTTTCTCGGGATCGAGATTCTCAATGGTAGTTGAATGAATTATTGAGCCTATAACACCCTGTTTCCCCCAGCTTGTAAATATAACTGGACTGGCCAAGAACTATGGAAAACTCATAAATGTGAATATGTGATGTAAATGGACCTTGAGTAAAAGGTCAATAAATGTGAATAATATTACGAATTTTATTGCAGGACTGCTGAGAGGGGACGTGCAGAAAAGAGACCACGATGGCGGTGGAAGGCACTTGAAAAGGTGGCATTAACTTCCATCGAGAATGAATAGCATATTTGGACTCCACTAGCTCGGAGAACCAAAAGCGGCTCGCTGGCCCTGAATTAAATGCCTCACAGACTGGTAGGTAGATGGCTCCTCAGGAATTAATGAGGGATGGGGAGGTGAACCGCCCATCCATAGAGCCATCATGAATGGCCAGTGCGAGGGTAATCGTGCCACATGCAACCTCGCAAGAGGATAAGGTGTGGGGTAGAAGCGATTGGGGGGCAGACGCAAGGGGAGAACTCTGGCGATATGCAGAGTGAGTGATAGTAGAGAGGAAGGATTGCAGCCTTCGCTCCTGGTCACTGGAAAATGGAGACGTAGTCTCATAGCATCGTGGTCTCAGCTCGAGGGTGGCTAGTGGTAAATCCGTTGGGAGTCGCTAAGCCTACGGTTGGGTGGAAACGAGCACCCCTCTCAGCAATTGCTTGACCCTCTGATAAGTGTTTTGCCTATGGCATCTTGATATATATGTGTGTGTGTGTGTGTGTGTGTGTGTGTGTGTGATTATTCTAACAATTATTCTCATAAGATGTGAAACTATGAATAATTTCATTATAAGAATGACTGTATGGTGTTTTGATCAGTACTAGTAGTTGTATATTTATATGGAAAGACTACGTATGATTTATGTCTTCATGAATTCGTTATTTGTGTGCGTACTGATCAAATTCAGACTTCACTTCTGGTTCTCGGGAGGAAGACATCCTTACCTACCTCAGGTAGTTCCCTTAGTAAATCTCCCCATAGAAATACCTTCCTTGAAAAGCCCATCAAGAACCAGGAAGGCGGTTGTGAAGGTGTAAGGCCTTAGTAACCCTGCATAAGGAGGAACGATCCTCTTGAAAACTGAGATGACAGCATAAGGATGAAGTAACGAATCGACAGATGAGATCCCGTCGGGAGATCTGTGGTCACTCACGACCGTCATATCAGAGGAAGGAACTGGAAAGTTAAGTACCTTAACCTTATAGGTATTAATCTATGGACGAGATTTTGTCGGGGAATCTGCGGTCACCCACGACCGTTAGATTAGTAGGAGAGTGTAGGGAGTTAAAATGCCTTACCCCTTTGTTTTCTATGTCTTCGTGGGCAGCGAGGAATTTGGGACCATAGATCTCCAAGGTCCATGAGATCATCTGGACCGTGGATCTTTTCCACATCCAAGGAGTCGTGCAAGAATGCATGGGTAAGAATCGATTTGGGTCGTCAGATCTCGGCTGGAAAAACTCGACAGCCATTGGATCTATCAGGAGCTACCCGAGGGTTAAGACTCTAGTGTATTAGGGAAGAAAAACCACAGAACGGATCTAATATGTCTGATTAACGGAGGTCACGTGTCAAGAAATCACCCATTTCGGGAAATCAGGGATCGCGAAATCGGGATTCCTGTTGACAAGAGATCGGGACTTTCCATTGTGGAAATCCTGGGATAGATCTAAGCCGTCCAATTGACGGAGGCCACGTGTTGTAAGATATCCCATTACGGGAAATCAGGAATCGCGGGATTGAGAGTCCTGTAGACGAGGGGTTGAGACTCTCCAAGGTGGAAACCCCGACGCAATGGTGGGCCGTTTGATTTAAGGAGGTGACGTGTCGAGAGATTACCCATTTTGGGAAATCGGGAATCGGGGATTCGGGAGTCCTGTTGACAATAGGTCAGGCTCTCACCTAGATAAATCTCGACGGAAGAGAGGTTGTGGTCATATGGGAAGAGGTCATATCGACCAATGCTTAACCCAAGGGGCTAACCTCCGAGCGAGGTTCGTCCAACCCTTCGACGTTTTGTCATTCGGGATACCGAAGGGACATGTTTCCCCATGCTCTCAAACCTCAAATTCCAGGCTTATAAACCTCGAGATGTTGGCATGTGGTTAGGCTTTGATGAATGGTTAGGATCCTCTCGGAGGATCCTGGGTCTGGGATGACAGTCCGATGTGAGGTAGAGATGCCATCTTTACGCTGGGGCGCGAATGTGCATTAGGGTATGTAGCGAGCAGATCTAGATGGCCAGA
>JASDQU010739630.1:208792-222741 GCA_032191745.1 Picea mariana
GTTTCTTTCCATTTTGGTGGCAGTCTTTCATACTTCTCCTTCACTGATATGTTGTTGTCTGACTTTCAATAGATGTCATCCTATTGTTTAGTCCATAGCTTTATTATCAGTTTCTTTAAATTGTTTATTAAGCCCTGCTTTGCACTGGTTTGTAAGCAATCATTCTCCATCCATTTAAAGCTACCTTACTGTTTAACCAATCTTGGAGAGCACTGTTTATTTGTTTATCACTTTGATGTCTGAATGCTATAAGTTGAATTGAGTTATCCCATTGATCCATCTCTAAAAAATACAAAAAATATTTATTTCTTAAGTTACCAAGCACCTCTGGTCTGCAACCACAGAGGGTTTCTTGGAGTGATAACAAATTCTACCACCCAGTGGTGAGCATGCTCAGCGACAGACCCGAACCCAGGATTAATGATGAAGTTCAGAGGATCCTACATCTCTCAGATCATACAAAGACTGGTGATTGGTACTTGTACCAAGATCACACTGAGATCAAAATCTATGGGTGCGAGTTGGCCCCATATAAACTGCCCAAATACTTACCTGTTAGAATTTTTTCTCTGGAATACATAAGGCAGATGATAAACTCTGATGATATTCACTTTGTGTCTTTAAAGAAAAAGAAACAACTCAGAATCAAAGGCCAGATTGGGTCTTTCATCTGCAAAAATCAAAGCGTAGGGGAAGAAGCAGACAGGCTGCTGAAGGAAATGAAATTCTTTATGAGTTTCACATAGCACTATGATCCGTGCAGGATTATTTCCGAGATGAGGGTGAAAAAAAAGAATATCTCGTATGTCCATGAATCTAGGCCTGAGATAGAAAAATTTGCAAATCAGATAGGATGGGAACCAAATACTTTGGTCGAGACAGAACAACAGGACTCCCCGGTCACTGTATCATAGACAACCACACCACAGGCTCCGAAGGAGAAAAGGTCTAGGCAGGATTTATCACCTCATGTCACTGAAGTGTCATTAGAAGAATTTCGACTGCATACCAAGAGGCCCAAAACCACAGCTCATAACCCGGCTGGAGAAAAGGAAGTTCCATCTACTACAGTGACAGAGGTTGATCGGTCGCTTCTCAATACAAGCAGCAAATAGATTATTACGACAATGTTACCAAAGAAGCCTATAGATACTCCACCGATCAACCAGCCACGCAAGACAGGTCTAAAGCTTAGTATCTTTGAGAAATATGATTTGATCAAGAAAAAGAATCAGACTCTGATCAGCAGCACATACGCCCAATTCTCGAAGCAGACGTTGTCTGCACAACACAGGTTGCTATCGGCGTTCGACACAGAGAAGGGCAGAATGCACATGGCATTCCTCCAAGCACAGGTACCAGACCCAAAGGTAATCACTAATTACAAAAGGGCCACTTTTGAATTCCAGACAAAAGACGTGCATCTTGCTGATCAAATGGATCAATACAAGCAGCAAATAGATTATTACGACAATGTTACCAAAGAAGCCTATAGATACTCCACCGATCANCAGAATGCACATGGCATTCCTCCAAGCACAGGTACCAGACCCAAAGGTAATCACTAATTACAAAAGGGCCACTTTTGAATTCCAGACAAAAGACGTGCATCTTGCTGATCAAATGGATCTACACAAGCAGACGGGAGAAATGGTTTTCTCCACATTGGTACATGCTTCCACTACTGCCTCCAGATTACAAGTGTCTCTGAACAACGTCCAGACACAGTTGAAGTTGGAGAAGATATCATCCTTTGCCAAAGACAACAGGATCAAGACATTGGAGGAATTGGTCCTCGAGATCGGGTACGATCCCTCGAATGTGAAAGAATTCGAGGAGATGATCAAGAAGAAAAATGCAGACATAGCATCTTTGAGGAATCAATTGAAGTTGCCACCAACAGTAGACTCGCAGATGAAGGAAATAGCAGAAACAGAAGGAGAAAAGGATGAGATGCTTAAATTAATCATGGAGCAAAATGCACAACTAAAAGAAATGGAAGCTGAGATGGAAAATCTAATGAAAGAGAAAGAACATTTGAAACCCATGGAATTCATTCCATTGAGTGCAGTTCCAATCTCAGGAGTGAGCACAACATCATTAGCAGAAGTCCCATTGGAAAATCCACTGACGTCTCAGGAAAAGATGGTTGAATTGGCCAAATTTATGGAAAAGATGAACCTGCAGGAGACAGAGATTAGCAGGCTCAAAAAGGAGATTGAGAACCATCAGGAACTCAAAACTTCTTATCGAACCAGCTTTTCCAAGGAAAAACAGGTGTTAGATCAGCTCAAACAAGAGTTACAACAGCTCCGGAAGCAAACAGTGGCAGGTAAAACGCTGGCCGAAGTTAAATAAAGTGTCTGGACAGACATTACCAAGTCTATGAATGAGATATGGCCGATGATACAGATTATGTTTGAGCAAAATGAATTGGTGCAGAGAAGCAAACAGGCCATTGAGAAGATCAGATCAGAATTGGGAGAGATGCCCACACAGGCTAATGAAATCATCAAGTTCCTAAATTCTAAAACTAGAGAGGAATTGGAGGAGATGAGAATTGAAGATAGAACAGAGACCATCCTTGAGGTCAAGAGAGTCTTGACCAAGAGAGGATTGATGCTATAATTGGAAGAAAAGGTTCAGGCCATGGACCAAGGGATACAAAAGTTTTTCAGCAAGATTGAGGCTCTGCAGAAGAAAGGTCTTCCTAGTCTGAAAGTGATAAAAGACAAACTGATGACACTCTCAGACTACAAAACGAGACTGGCCGAGGTGGCTAAGGATAGTTCAAAGTTTTCAGGAATTCAAGGCAGTATCACTGGCAAGGCATTCCTAGATGCACTTTAGTTGGACATCAGCATTTAGCATGAGATCCAGTATATCTTCATCACCAAGCCTACCTTTGCCAAATACACAGAAATGGATGAAGTCTACCGAAGGCTACTCAAAGTCAACGTTCCCAGTCATCTTAAATGGGAAGAGCTTTGTGACTTGATCGAGTAGTAGATGAGTTGTCCTAGCCTAGTCAGTTATCCAGACAGATGAGGTCATGCAAAGGCCTCCCCAATGGCTCACCCAGAAAACAACATGCAGTTGCGACACATCACCAAACAGTTCCTAGATTTCTGTAGATTGTTAAGTTAGTTAGGCTAAAAATAGATTTACCACGTGATCTTTAATGAAAGGATCATTTGTAATTTTGGGTTATAAATACTTCACTTTCGAAGTATTGGTTGTTGATCTTTACACCCCGTGAGCTATCAGACTGTAATATTTTTCAAGAAATCTTCCATTAATACAAAGAGGCATTTTTACAGGATTCTTGTGTTTATTCACTGGTGATGTTTTTCTTTCTAAGTTTAATGTTATTCTCGTTTAGTTATCACACTGTTTGCTAAATCTAATCTTTAAAAGTAATGAATGTTGCAAGATTTATCTTCGTATACCCTATTTCACACTTTGAAATATTTTTATGTTTTATCTTTTGATTTTATAGTAAAGAAATTCTTGACTGCTTCTTTATTGTAACTGATCTTCTCGCCTTTTCTGCTATTCCTCATTTATGCTACTAAAAGAATCCAGTGATTATATTATCTTGCCTTGTGAAAGGTTTCTTTGTTTTTTGGTTTGGATTTCATTATTACAATACGGACCCCATAGCCCAACGAATGTGTAAACTATCTCAGCCAACCCAACAAACACTACAACAAAAAAAACAACTTATTTATTTACCTAGCCTAATATTTTAAATTTGAAACATATCTAAATCATATAGAGAGATCCCTCTCTAAAGTTGGTAGGGCTAGATTCCATCTTTGAAGCGGTTGGATAAAGTTACCTCTCATAGATTTCTTCTTTCCTGACAACCTCTAGGAAATTTACAGGGCGTTAACAGGTCCCTAGTGTTATCCTTTTCTTACCTAGCTTCAAGACATTTATATAGTTCAAATCCAAAAGAAATGCGCCCTTGTCTTTGATGGACTGGCTAAGGGGAATCAAAACCTAGCTGGGTCTGGTGGATTAATTTTTGTTCCTAGAGGAATGATGCTAAAAATATTTGGTGCTGGCATGTGCTCCATGAATTTCCGGAATCATTTATGTGCACTATGGAAACCTATATTTCAAGGAGGTATTGGGCCTATCTTTCTCCCAAGAGGCTCAAATTCTTTGCACCTCCCAATCTATCTAGGCTCCACTTGCCCTGGTAGTTGAGCCTCCTTGGACTGTGTAAAATATCTTCCCAAGCAACTCCTTCCTGGACCATTCAGTAAGAGAAGAAGACAACACACTCCTGGAGAAAATCATCAATGCTGGAAGTAGGGACAACAAAACTTTTGTGTAAATACGAAGTTGTGGGCTATGTTTTCTGAATTGAGCTTTGCTCTTAGTTCAACCTTGTCTAGATAACAAAAATCTAGTTTTTTGCATGCCATTTCGGCACTCTGAATAATATAAGAACTAATACAAAATACAAAATCCAGTAACTCTTTATGCATCATAGTTTGAAATCCTTCCACAGAAGTTTGGTCAATCTAAAGGAGGCTGCAACTCTCTCAAAGGAACAAGACTTTTGGACTTGGTAGATGAGCCTTCTTGGTCTGTGCAAGAGATTCATTCTATCATCTCCATCCCAGACCTTTCAACAAATGAAGAAGACGATGACTTGGTCCCATAAGAAGAATGGGAATAAAATATTCAATGCTAGGAGTAATGACAGTGAAAATTCTGTGCAAATAGGAAAGGTGAGTGCTTGGTTTTTTTCCTTATCAAGATCTGATCTTCGATCAGTCTTGTCTAGATAGGAAATATTTATAATAATAACAATAATCTAATTTAAGGCGACCACCTAGCCAGATGCCAAATTGACGTATAAGACCCCTTTGTTTGTGGGACAAAGGACCCCATCCACACAACGATTTGATTGCTTAGTCTACATAGGTGCACATACCCTATCCAGTTTGGGAGTCGAACATGTGACCTCCAAGGAGGAAACACAAGTTCTTAACCGTAAGGCCCATTATCTTTGAGAAGACTATTTTTGTACTCTGTGTTTGAACTAAGATTTGATGAAAAGTGTATAATACAATATCTCTCTTTGCATCATAGTTTGGAAGCCTTTTACAACATTTTGGTTGGTCTAAAGAATACTCTGGTTCTCCCAAAAGAATCAGACTTCCGGCATCCATGTAATTATTGATTCAGTATTCGATAAAAATTGTTTATGTTTACAGAAAAAGACTACAGCATGGGAGTGGACAAAAGTTACAAGGGGCCAAAACTCAGAAACTAAGGGTAGATCAAGCAAGTTGGTCACATTACTCAGAGCATGTTAGATGGAAGAAAGGAAGTTCCTTGACAATTTTCAAGAAATATACTTGACAAAGCTTCAATCCAAGCTTCTATTTATATTGGCCATAGAAACATATTTTAATCAGTTTGTTCATCCTCTCTGTAATCCTAACACTTTGTTAGTTGTCTAAAGCTGCCAGTTCCTAAAACCATTAGTTTAAATAGGCCTGCATAAAACACCAGTACAGTGTTAGACCATGAAGGTTGATGGTGGCCTTAATATTATTATTGTTCCAAATTGCACACAAACATCTTATTGAAAGTATACATGTTGTGCCATGAAAATCAAGCATGAATAGTGTGCTTAGCAATAAGGCCCGGCTCATCAGAGAAATTCCTAAGCAAATTATGGATTTTGTTTGGATATTAGTTTAGTATGAAAATGTGAAATACAATGATACATTGACAACACTGCCTTTAATCTTATCTTCCAATAGTGACTTCAATGATTCAAATTCCAATATATTAGTAAATACTAAGCTATACAAGTATTGTGGAAAAGGATTTGGTTGCAAAGATGCATACTTTGGTAAAATGAAAGCATTTCTTCTTCTTGACAAGGCCCATTTAGCCCCCAGCACACTCAGAGCTTCTTGTTTCTTTCCTTCTCTATTGAAACCAAAAAACACAGTCCTGAAGTTTATAGCACTGGGTTGAATATCGATTTCCATCATTTCATATACTAGTCCCAGTGCCATTTTTTATTTATCGGCCCTACAAAGACAGTGAATGAATGTAGAGTAAGTTTCAAAATCAGGAGGAAGCCCTTTCTCCTTCATGATATTGAAAGTATTCCAAGCACTAGAAATTAATCCCTCATTCATATACCCTCTAATTAATGATGTATTTGTAACAACAGTTGGCTCACAACCAGCATTTTTCATTTCCTCAACAAACCATAACACTTGTTTTGATTTATTTTCCCTAAAGAAATGAATAATCAGAGCGGTATTGATATGACCAGTAGGTAAATAACCTGCATCTCTCATACTGTCCAACATTTCTAAAGCCTTACTTACTTGACCTTCCCTCAACAAACCAGGGAGAAGGCTACCATACACATATTCATCAATGACACATCCCTAGTTTTTCATTTCATCCCCCAACTCTAGGGCCTCTGACATTTTGCCTACCTTGAAAAAATTAATAACGTAATTCTCCAAGAAATTTTTAGAAGAAAATAAAAATGAAGCAAGCTTAAAATCCATGAATTTTGAGAAGCTAACAATAAATAAGCATACCTCCACAATCTTTGTTGATGTTGAATATTGATATGAAATATCCAAGCATTGCGACTTTTTAATTTCTAGAGATTTGGTTTGTCTCAAACTCTAGAAATATAATTTGAATTCTATTTGATTTTATTAATATGTATGTTGCAGCGATTGAGACTCCCAATGTTCATATTATATCCTTATTTGGCATGCCAATTATTACTTTTCTTGACACATGCTCAACCTTACAGTTATGCTTTACATCATTGCTTGCAGGTTCTTAAATGGGGTAATAACAATGAGATCTCATATCAAACACTTATTCAATGTCTTCTCTTTACCTTTTTGTCTTTTATCCTTGTGATTATTTGCCTTGGTCAAGATACCGTCTCCCCCCTATAGTTGATACATGGGAAATATAATGAGATATCATATCAATCACTTATTCAATGTCTTCTCTTTACCATTTTGTCTTTTAGCCTTGTGATTATTTGCCTTGGTCAAGATCCCATCTCCCCCCCATAGTTGATACATGGGAAATACAATCTTTCTTATAGACATCATCTATTATGGATGGTGCCAATGTATTTTTCCCCAGTATCTCATCTATCTATTTCCCATTTTCCTTCTCTATACTTACCTCATGATCTAAACCAATACAAATTTCCTTATAATCCTCATCTGCAATGGATGATCCAAATGTATAGTTTCCTAATGTCTTAGTTATGAATTTCTCTTTTCCTTCTCTAAACTTACTTAACAATGTTGGGAAAAACAATCTCCTTATAATCCCTGCTTGTAATGGATGATGTCAATTTATGGTTTCTTGCAGTCTCCTTTATGGATTTATCCTTTCCCTCTCTACACTTATCTGATGATCATTCTCATATAATATCTTTTCAATTAGATTATAAAGAGCTACTAAGTTCACAGTCCCAAAAATATGTGTAAGGTGCTCTACCTTCTCTGTTAAATCTGGCATATTTGATTCATCATTCATGCGAATCCCTATATGTTAGAAAAAACTAGTTGATCTGTGTTTTATATGCAAGAGCCTTGGGTTGCATTCAAATTTACGTCAGAATATGTAGGCCACAAAGTTTCATTACATGAAATAGTCCCATAGATAGAATACAAATGATCATCCTCTGATATTTTCTATGATGTCAAGTGCTCCAATGGGTTATTTTGTACAACATCATCTCCATTATGAACTTATTTATCATTTTCAAAATTGGATTCCCTTAAACATATATATGTTGTCATTTATTGTTCCACATTAAGGATTGTTTTTTTTCTAGTAAGGTGTTAAGGGACATTGGCACCAAATAATTAGGGCCCAAAAATGCACATTCATTTTTGGGTACCTTAGTTAACAAATTTTCTTTGTTTTTATGGGTGGTGTATCATGTATTGAATCATCTAGCTCCACTAGGCTATTTGTTGCAACATCATCTCCATCATGACATATTTCCTTGACATTTTCAAAACTGAATTCAACAGATTGCATATATATTGCCATTTTTTGTCCCACCTTAAGGCTTTCTTCTTCTTCCTATAAGGTGTCAAGGGACATTGAGACCAAAACAAGATTCTACATTACATTGCCTAAAAATCCATGGTCATTTTAGGATTTTAGCTAACAATTTTGCTTTGTATATTGTGAATAGTTTATCATGTATTCAAATCATCCCCCTGCTGCTCAAAAATCTTATCTTATAGGAGCTATCTAAAATAAGGATATTTTCAAAATTTTGAACATTCTGAATATTTGTAGAGATCATTCTCCCTTCTTTGTATATTTGGCAATAGAATCTTGCAGCTAGTGGTAATTGAATGACAGGCCCTGGGATTGGCATGTATCATTGCAATATTGGGCACTATCAAAAACAAAAAAGTATACATAGATATTAGAAATAAGTTACAACAACTATATTATAAAAGTGTATATTATTAGAATAAAATTGAATGCAATCACCAAGTCAATATTTTTCACCATTATTTGCCAAAAGTAAATCTTTGGTTTTAGGGAGAGTTAGCTCCACAAGTGAACTTGAGCCCAATAAACCATTGAGAAAAAGAATTTACCTTATCCCCAATCTACCTTGGATTTGGATCTAGTACCCCTATGGATAGGATGTGCTATTGGGGTTTTCTTTTTAATTTTAAGAGGTGATTCCTCCAAAGGATTCTCATCTGAATCATCTGAATGACTAGATGAATGTGAGGGTTCTTTAAATCGAGTCCTAGGGCTCTTTGATCTTGAAAGTTGAGGGGATTTTTTTGTTACAAGAATGTTTTCCCTACATCCAAATATCTTTCAAATTGAACTCTATTTTTCTATATTGAGTTGTCCCAAGTTAAATTGACATGAAACTGCTTTCAAGACAATTGTAAAGTGTTTCATTTTTCAAGGGTTTCATTGGTGTAAGAGATTATGAGTATTATCTTAATTCTGATATAATGGTTGAAATTTTCCTTTTCTCTCTTCAAACGTTGCTAAATTATAGATGAAAAGGTCAAGGGTTGATATTTGTTTGGTCATGTCATTTACACTTGGGCAAAGCAAGCTTATATCAATTGTATAAAGTTGGAAGATGATAGTTTGTGCCAATAAGACAATAGGATACATTTTTTTGCATCTTTGTAAAAATAGGAGTCAAAGATGAAGTGATATATATTTAACTATAATACATGTTACAAAACTGGGAGAGGTTTGTGTACATAAGGTTTCTTTAAAGAAAAACATCTCTCATATTTTTGAAATTCCTTCCCATATTCTCGAAATTTGTTTCACAAAATAATGACTAAAACAAGAAATTAAATATTCTTGAAAAATAGGCCTCAAAGCTCGTTGCATATCTCCCAGATTATAACACATGTGTATAAGCTGAAGGAGGTTTTTGTTCTTTGGTATGTAATTGACAAAAAACTCTCTCTTTTGTTAAATTCATCTCCATTTGGTCAGAAATGGGTTTTAAAGTAAAATTGTCCCTGTGTGTAGCAAATGACCTCAAAACCCTAAAATTCATGCCAAACACCTGTTTGTTCTCTCCATCTCCTTTACTACACTAGGGTGCACATAGACAATCTTCTTTACTGCACTAGGGTGCACATAGACAATCTTCTTTACTGCACTAGGGTGCACATAGACAATCTTCTTTACTGCACTAGGGTGCACATAGACAAAAGGCTCAACAATAGGTCCATATGGCACTAAGAGTACATTTAAAGTAGGCATGTGTAACATTGGTTATGGCAGAAATTTGACTCATTTATTGTGCACAACAGAGTGTGAGGGAGGCATAGTTATGTAGGAGAGAAAAAGGTGCTTACATGCACCAATATTACTATATTTCCAGTTTTTCCACCTTCAATTAAACTCATTTTACTGTTGTTCTAGATTTAGCAAGTTCCATTTTTTGTTCAGTTTCTAGTTCAGTCATTTTCTAATTCAATTTTATTTTCTAGTTATATAAATAGGTGCATGAGTTGACTCGGTCTAAGTAGGAAGAGATCTCTAATAGCTAGTTCTTGCCTATATGTATGTTTTCTACTTCTTTTTTATCGTTCCAATCTAGGTATTTTCTCATGTGGGCCTAGGGTGCACTTCTCTAAGATAGAATTAGATTTAGAGTTAGGGCTTAGTATTTTAACCTAGGCGCAACACAATGATGGATTGCAATGATTGTAAACCTAGCTCTTCCTAGTCTATAAAGGAGTAAGGGGGTCTTCCACTAGGTTGGTTAGCAGATTTTAGGTTTTGATCTATTGTAGCATATTTTCTTCTTTCCATATTCAATAAAAGTAGATGTGATTAATAGTTTAGTCTTGTGTACTTGCTATTATTATTTTCTGTAGTATGTTTTTGTAAAATCTAGGATTTGAATATTGTTGTTTTGACAGGTTTTTATCTTTAAAGTTACCTAGGGTTTTTAGGATTATTGAGTGCAGGATTTGCTTACCATGGTCTGGAAAACAAGGCATGAGATTTTGCAAGACAATACTCCTTTTATAGCCCTATAGGATCAACATAACAAACCATTGAGTTTTGTTTCATTGTAACTTGGATGCCAATAAGACAATAGGATACATTTTTCTGCATCTTTGTAAAAATAGGAGTCAAAGATGAAGTGATATCTCTTTAAATATAATACATGTTACAAAACTAGGAGATTTTTTTGTACATAAGGCTGTTTTGAAGAAAAACCTCTCTCAAATTTTTGAAATTCCTTCCCATATTCTCGAAATCCGTTCCACAAAATAATGACTAAAATAGGAAATTAAATATTCTTGAAAAATAGGCCTCAAATCTCGCTGCATATCTCCCAAATTATAACACCTATGTATAAATTGAAATAGGTGTTTTTTTTTTTGGTATGTGATTGACAAAAACCTCTTTCGCTTTTGTTAAATTCATCTCAATTTAGTCATAAATGGATTTTGAAGTAAAATTGTCCCTGTGTGTAGCAAATGACCTCAAAACCCTAAAAATCATGCCAAACACTTGTTTGTTCTCTCCATTTTGTAGATGGATTGGATCAATAGAGAATAATGGAAAGACTCTTGTCTCACCTTTGCAAATCTATTGTGTAATATTGTCTATCCTTTAGTATTTTTTCTAGGGTAATCATAGAAGGATTTGGGTTGCAAGTTTTCATTCAGGGGTATATATTATGTGTCTATTTCATTTCTTTGTCAAATTCTAGGCTAGATCTATTGGATTGGGGGTGAATATATTAGGGTTTCATTTCCTTACCCTAGGTTTAGTATATGATTTATTTTTTAATACTTAGGTTAATTTCTTTAGAATTAGCCTCCCTATAATCCTTGCAAGGTTTCATTCTCCTTAGTTTGGTGCTCATCCAAGCAATCTATATTATGTTTGACACTTCAACGACCAAGAAAAGAGGAAAAATACTCAAGAGAGACTTAGACCCCATAGCCCAAGTAAGATTAGGCATTGGTCTCCTATTCACTCATCACCCCAAGCCCATCTTTTACATTTATTTTTCCATCATGATTGTGGGTAGGTTCTCTTTACTCTCACTCCTACTACAAGAAGTAGGCCTAGTTGAACGATAGGGAGTCCACTTATACCTACACAAATGAATTCTCTGTAGTGTTAACTTCTTCCTAAAGATTTATAGGGTTATCTTTTGGATAATTTGTTTCTTGTAGATCCACTTGAACATTCACTGGGTAAACACTAAATTTAGAAACAAATATTCAACAATCTACCTGAAGAAATGTTGTGCTCTTCTTTCTTATTTTCATTGTTCGAGTCTTTGAAGGAAACCTCTAGTTTTCCACCATTATTGATCTCATGGTGATATAATTCTTTTGTTTTGTTTTTGTGACCCATAGTCTTGTTTTCATTACACTTGTAACATTTTATTTCATGATTCCACATACCATATGGATTATAGAGCTTACTACCATCATGCATATTAATGTATGGATTTTCACCTCTTTTCATTATATCCATTAAGCTTTGCAGTATTTCTAGGTCTTGAATCATATCACGATGTGAGGAGAAATTTGGGAGAAAGTATTAGAGTAGCTTCGTTCAAACTGAATATTCTATACTTGGTAGGAATTTTAATAATTTTATATTATTTCTCTTGCAAGTTTCACTTTTGGCTTCTAGATCAATTTGAAATTTCAAATGTGGAATATTTATTGAGATGTCAAACAACGATCGTGGGAAGAAAAGATCAAGACAAAATGAATATCATCATTCTTTCAAAGACCTCAATCCAAGGATCCACATTCTCTTCATGCTTAGAGCTCTTTTGAGAAACCTATCACTGAAAGAGATGTCAACTCTTGTGAGAATGCATCTAATATCCAAATAATAGATAAAGAAATATGTTCCTCTGGTGATCAAAGTGAGATAAATGTATTTTCACCAGAAATTGGCAGTACAAATGTCAAAAATATTTCATTGGAAAAGAACACAACCAATTAACGGAAAAGACAAAAGGGCCAATGGGACATAGGGAGAGGCTTCCAACCAGATTGGGTCTCAAAATTTACATTTATTGAACCATTACCTCCAAAAAATGAGAAAGAGAAACCAAAAGTTAGATGCAATATATGTAGTTAGAAACTTCGCATGCCAACGACATTTCAAATGAAGGTAGATACAATTGAGAAGAATGTAGTAAAGATGTATGAAAAGAAAATTGTAGATGGCGAGGAGAAATCTATTGTCAGATGGAAATATTCTGAGGAATGCCGACATGTCAAATATGTTGATGAATATAATGAATATTTAATAAGGAAAAACTTGAGGCAGGTGGAGGAAGCATCACATCTCTATTTGAAAAGACAATGGAAAGAAATTTGTTATCCAAGACAATTCAATTAAGCATTGTATTTCACATCTTATCTAAAGGGCGTCCTATGACAGATTATCCAAATTACATGAAATATCTATATTTTCTTCAAATGCCAAACTTTCCATCTTCTTATTGGTATTTAACGAGTGGTTGGGAATGGGAAAAATATCTAGCTCAAGTAGAAAAGGATGATATGAAAGAGAAGATTGCAAGTGCTAGGTTTGTGTCATTGTCTTTGGATGAGGTTACAGCTATTGATAATACTTCATGGATTTGTATGAGTATGTGTATGGTTAATGACCATATTAGGCATTCCTATCTACTTGGGGTTCATAAAATGAAGGAGAATTCTATAGCTGAAAATATTTATGAACTTGTTAATAATAGTTTGAAGGAAAGTGGTGGTATGGATCCTTTAATGATCGCAAAAACTTTGGTATGTGTTGGAGCGGATGGATCATTGGTAATGCAAGGACAAAGGAATGGCCTTTGTGTTAGACTGCAACTATTAGTTTCACTATATATGTTGAGTATTCATTATATGGCTCATAGGATGAATCTTGCATTTAAAATAATAAGAAAGTTTCCATCGGTTTCAAAAGTTGAAGATCTTGTACGAGAGGCTTATGCATATTTTTCTCGTAGTCCCAAACGAGTTTCGGAGTTTAAAAAATTTGTTGACGGTGTCACAAATGGAAACAAGCTATTAAAATATGTTGATACAATATGGATCTCATTGAATGGACCGGCTCAAAGATTATTTAGTGAGTACTAGTCCTTGGTAGGGGTGATGTATGAACATCGCTTCAGTGTAGATAAAGCTCAAGATCTTCTCTTTAGACTAACTGGCATAGAGACATTATTAAAATTGGTTGGAATTCTTCCTATGCTAGATGAAATGAATGTCCTCATGAAAATTTCTCGAAGTCACACAATGTATATTGCAGAATACACAAATGCAAGAAAATTTGCATGCCTTTCATTATATAATTTGTATACGATGCCAGAGTCTTTCGCAGGTCCATGGTTTACAAATTGG
>JASDQU010739630.1:288309-301516 GCA_032191745.1 Picea mariana
AGTTACCGCTTAAATACACAAGATATGAGAATACTTATCCATTACAGGTTGTAGCCAACTAACTGATTGTGAGTGTTCGTCCTTCCACCCAACCATAGGATCAAAGGCATTCATTCTTAGCACTCTAGACACCCCTGTGCCAAGCCATGATATAACCAGGGAATTTATGCCAATTCTCAACGATCCTTTCTCTTTCACATCTTCCGCAAGGTTTATCAGGTGCTTCCTCAGCATCAAGCTCGTGGCCTTCTACTCAAGTCTCGTTCTCTGCATACTCTCAGAGATTTCCCTCTCTGTCACGGCCTCAACAAGGTTTATCAGATGCTTTCCCGCATCAAGCTCGTGGCCTTCAGCTCGTTCTCTGTTGTTGTAA
This sequence comes from Picea mariana, assembly GCA_032191745.1. Classification (NCBI taxonomy): domain Eukaryota; kingdom Viridiplantae; phylum Streptophyta; class Pinopsida; order Pinales; family Pinaceae; genus Picea; species Picea mariana. The sequence continues at coordinate 288,683 of JASDQU010739630.1, forward strand.
TGTTCCTCACATTCTCCACTCTTCTCTTCATATCCTCTTGTGTGCCTTGCACGCACATCCCTCCTATCATGTTCCCTCCTGTCAAAAGGAGACCCGGGTCAATCTCGGTCTACTGGACCCTGTGGTACTTCTAGCCGACCTTCTGCAGCTAGACCATGCTTCCATTCATTGGGGTGGTCGAGGGTTCAACCATCGGTCCTTTTCTTATTAACTGTTCTCTTATCGTTTTCACATTCTCTCCTCTAGTGATATCATGGCTAGTACTTTCAAGGCTTCACCCCCACAGTCAGTTATTGGCAATTAAACAATAATACATTTACAATGTTCCCATGCCACAGCATGGTAATCCAAATTAATGATTAATTACAAGTTGGGGGAAACAGGGGTGTTACAAGGGGTAATTCTATTAAATCAATTCATTATCCTGTGTGTTTCTATAGTACAATAAGTACCTTTATATAGCTTTGGGTGACTATAACAACTATGTCATAATTAATTCAACCATCTCCATAGCTATCTCCAACAATCTATGCTTGAATCCCACAATTGATTCTATGAGATCCTCATCCTTAACTTCTCTCCTTATCTTCATCTTTAATTCATCTTTAATTCATACGTAGACTTCTACTTCATTAACATATTGCAATGTTTTCATTATTTATCACAAGTAAAAGTTAGTCCTTCATGCTCAAGGTTCATTTATTGGACAAATTAAGTTTCAACTTAGAGAATGTGTATATTATCATTCCTAACCTTCCTACATTCCCAAATTTTCAATTTGAGTCTTGAAAGTTTCTTTGTGCAAAATTATCAAAGTTTTGCTCTCTTTTTTACAAATTTCCAAAAAGTCTATGAGGCCTTACAAAAATGCACACCAAGTCTTTCTCATGCATGATATAGGGAAATTGTTTGTGCTGGGCAATAATTTGCCATGTTAGGCACGAAACCCATGTCTTAAATTTTCTTGATTCAGCTCCAAATGCATGCATTTGTCCTACATATCTGTTGTCTGACACTATTTTTTATATTTCTAGCACGTTGAGGCCAAGTTGAGGATCCAAATGACGTTTTCAAAAATGATCTGAGTTCTACATTCAATCATCTATAATCCCTTTTCATCTCGTGCCATGACTCCACTCCTACATTCTATTGTGCTTGAAAACAAAGTCATCCATATTTCCACAATTCAAGAAAATGGATGTCGAGCTTTAAAATACATGCCCAAGGCAAAGTAGGCATGCTCAGTTCCTGAAACTTTAATTGAAAGTACTTCTAAGTCTTTCACACCTATCTATAATTTCAAATGCATGAAGGATAGCTTGCTAAGTCAAAGATGCTCCTGCATCACATGCTCATAGAAAATTATTAGATCCTTAATGATCAAGTTTTATGCTTTTCCTTTTTGTTAGAAATAGGGAAAAGAACAGAAATAATACTTTCAAAAATTTTCTATTTACTAGATCAACAAGTACACAACAGATCTAAATAAATATTTTTTATCAGAGGCACATAAGAAATACAGTAGATCTTAAAACAACAATCATAGATCTAAAACAACAAATATTTCTGAGCATGTAAAACTAGTAGATCTGAAAACAACAATTATTTCTGAGTATGTAAAACTAGTAGATCTGAGCTTTAAACAAGTAACTCAAACTGAAGTAAATGCAGCTGAAACTTACCTCTGAGATTTACCTATTGAACAATGAAAGAAGAGCTTGACACACAAGTGAATGTAAACCTCTATGATATGCTCAGATCTAGTTTAGTCTCATAGATCAACCACTTAGGGTTTGATCTCTGTCAAGGAGATTATAGGATTGTTTTGCCAAAAGAGAAAACCCCAGGGAAAAGTGACAAAAAACCCAAACAGTTTTCTTAAATAGAAAACCCTTATCTCAGCCACACATAGGGAGGGATCTGGCTACTAAGGAAAGTGCGGTAGCAATGAAGGAGCCTGGAAGAACAACCACGGCCCTCACTAGATCCAGATCTGTACTCAAAGGGGTGGACGACAGCCTACAGTAGTGAAGACTAGAACTCACACAGAGAAAAAGGGGCCAGTTGCAATACCACACAGATCTCACGCATAGAAAGAGGGCCAACTGCTATACCAAGCAGATCTCACACAAATAAAAGGGTCGGCTGCTAGAACAGACCTAAAACGAAAGATAGGACAAACTTGGCAGTAGAAACAACTTCAACAAGTAACCCTCCAAGAGAAATAGCTCCAAGGTAAGAACTTCCAGCAAAATACAACAGAATAAAGGAGGCCGCAAGTCTGAGGAGGACTGTCTAGCTAGGAAGGCCACAGATCTGAGAAGAGACCAATACTGAGGTAGTCGCAACCTTGAAGAGAAATGAGAGTAAAAATGTGTGAAGGAATAATGAGGTAGGGTTCTAATTTATAGTTTTAGGCTAGGGCTTAGGTTAATAAAATATTAATTAATATAATAACATATTATTTAATATAAATATTAAATTAATATGTCACATTAAATATTAATTAATATTTCTAATTTAATCATTACAAAACCCTAAAACAAAATTTAAAACCCCACTCATACCCAAACTCAAAAACCAAGGGTGAAGATCAATCAAAGGGTTTTCTTAGTAGCAAAACACATCCATATGAATCTTAAAGTGACCAATAAACTTTATCATCACTGCATAAGGGGGTACATCACACAATGTGATCATGCCCATCTTCATAGTCTCTCCTAAGTTCTATGAACCATCCTGGGAGAGAGGAAGAGGATCACANCAGAACACATCTGGGGTCTTATCCACCAAGGTACAAAACAAAAGATCAACCCATGCTTTAAGCATGGGTTCCCTGGAACACATCCAAGGGCCCTAGACACATCTAGGGACTTATATAAACCACCAAGGAACACATCCAAGGATCAATCCAAGCATAGGGCAAGAATTCCCTGGAATACATCCAAGGGCACTAAAATACATCTAGGGTCTTTACTGCTTGGTCCTAGACCAAGAACCCTAGTCATCTACTGGGGACCCTCACAAGGGTCTTTTGCCATGGCACTCATTGCTTGGTCTTATACCATGAAACCCTAGAAGTGTGTTGGGGGGCCCTAGTCCACAGCTAGGGTCTTATGCCATCCTCTAGGAGAATGGCTCTTGCAGCTGCATTAAATTCAACACTTTTTTCTCACAAAACTGAGTTGTAGAGTGTACTTCACTTCTGTCAGTGCAACGAATGATGTGCCTTCTTTTCCTTTACATAAAAATCTCGATAACATTAGCTACTTTGGCATCAATCATGGAGTCCTTTTTTAGTATGATGCTTAGATTGTAACACGAACTCCCACTTTAACAATTTGGCTTCACCTCAACCCTCTCCAACCATTGTAGCTAGTATACTATACTGGTCTTCTTGGCCACTATTACAGGATATATTTGTGCTTCACAAAGCACGAACCAGTTGTTGCCAAAGTCTTTTCTCATACACTCTATTTTTTGTAATGTTCGTTCTATAAATGCTATTAAGCATAATCGAATACAATGAACAAAACAATGCCTGGCCTGCTTTATCAATACAAAAGCTAATGTGTATGGCTTGCTTCAACTCGTGTCACCAATAATGCCCACACAAATAAAAGCTATTCCTTGAACCAATGGAAGAGTTTGCACTCAGCTGATATTTCCCATCAAACAATTCTGGAGATGAATTTGCTTGTAAGTTGACAGGCCACAAACACAAAGACCATTGATAATTGGAAAGGTGTTGCTAAGTACATATGCAATAACCAGCTTTCTCGCTAGTGTGATAGAATCTTCTGTTTGTGGTCCTCTGCAATTACATGCAGCGCAAAAATTATATCCTGCCACATTCCTAGATCTCCTGTGTCAATATGATACGTCCTCTGCCATAAATGTATGTACCCGATTCTTTAACACAATCCAGCTGCACCCTGGCTTTTTCTTGACTTCCCTTTCATTCATAAGTTTCCTAACTTTTGCAGCATCATCCCACCTACCACTTGCAGCATAAATGTTTGAAAGCAGAATATATGGTGCAGCATTATTTGGCTCTAATTCAAAAAGGCACAATGCTGCCCGTGTACCTAGCTCCACATTTCCATGAATTTTGCAAGCACCAAGTAGGGCCCCCCACATAATAACATCAGGTTCAAATGGAATACTGTTTATAAGGTCCTCTGCCTCGTCCAGATGACCAGAGCGACCAAGAAGGTCAATCATATAAACATAGTGATCTGATTTTGGTGTGATGCAATGAACTCCACTCATAGAGTTAAAGAAGTAACGACCTTCAATAACTAGACCAGCATGGCTGCATGCAGAGAGAATACCAACGAAGGTGATGTCATCTGGTTTCATAGCTTCCTGAAGCATTTGTTCAAAAAGTTGAATGACTTTGACTGCAAACCCATGTTGTGCATACCCTGTAATCATAGCATTCCATAAGACGATGTTGTGTTCAGGCATCTTCTCAAATACTCGGCATGCACTCTCTATGGATCCGCATTTGGCATACATATCAACAGCAGAACTCCTGACAAACACATTTACCTCAAACCCGGTTTTAACAATGTGGGCATGTACTTGCTTGCCATTTTCCAATCCTGCAAGACTAGCACAAGCACTCACAAGACCAGTGAAAGTAACTGCATCAGGTTTGACTCCTGCCTGTTGCATTTCACAAAACAGTTTCAGGGCCTCCTCGCCACACCCATTCTGAACATATCCTGCAATCATTGTAGTCCATGACACAGTATTCCGTATGTGCATTTTCTCAAACATCTGCTGTGCATCCCGTATTCTATTGCATTTCACATACATGTCAACAAGGGCACTAGAGACAAAGACATTTRCCTCAAATCCAGTTTTGATGATATGAGAATGGACCTGCTTGCCAAAATCCACAGCTGGTAGGCTGGCAGATGCACCAATCACACCGAGGAAGCTGATGTGATCCAGCTCGATGTCTACCCTCTGCATTTGGCAAAACAACCTCMTTGTCTCAGCAAAGTGCCTGTTCTGCAAATATCCAGTAAGCATTGCATTCCATGAAACTAACGTCCTTTCTTGCATTTTGTCAAACACGTGGCATGCATTTTCCATACTCCCACATTCTGAACAAGCACTGAAATAGCTAGCATAAGTGATCTCACTTGGCTTGAAACCCGCTAGCTCCATTTCACCAAAAAGGTCAAGAGCTTCATTGCAACGCCCATGCCGTGCATATCCAGCAATTACCACAGTCCAAGAAACCAAGTCCCGTTCACACATTATGTCAAACATTTTGCGTGCTTCCTCAATGTTACCACATTTTGCATACATATCAACAAGCGCATTCCCAAGAACGATATTTGAATCCAACCCACTCTTCGTAATGCAGACATGTACCTGCTTACCCTGTTTCGGGGTCAGAAACTCAGCACACAAACTGAGAATGCTCGCAAAGCTGAACTCGGTCCATTTCATACTTTCTCCCTGCATTTGTCTGAACAGTTCAAGGGCTTCACGATAATCCCCACATTTTGTATATCCTGAGATCATAGCATTCCATGAGACGCAATCTCTTTCAGGCATTTTGTCAAACAGCTCGCGTGCGAATTCCATGGCATTCCATTTCGCATAGGCTGCAATTATGATATTCCAAGAGTACACATTTCGTTTGGGTATTTCGTCAAATAATTGGTGCGCGTACTCCAAATTGCCACACTTAGCATACATGGCGATCAGGCAATTCCATATGAATATCGATCGCCCAAATCCAGTTTTTATCAGATGGGTATGAGCACGTTTGCCCTTTTCAAGGTCCTTGGCGTCTATACATCCCTGCAAAAGACTAGAGAAAACGTTTTGGTATGGTTGGCTTTGGCTTGCAAATGCTGTAAAACTTTTATTAAAAGTGAAGGAATTGAATCTAAAATTATTTGTATTAAAAGTGAAGGAATTGAATTTCTTCATTCATACTCAAACCCTGCATAGAATCCTTCTGTAAACGAGTTTTATGCGTTGTTCTACATAATGGAACCTTAATTGTTAGTTGTCTATTTGAGCTTAAATGTAATTACCGTTGTGAAACAATGTATTGCAACTTAATTTCCAGGGTTTTACGTTCTCAATTTGAACTTGAGTTACTAGCTCGGCGGCATCGTGACAGCGGTCACGAATATAATTCCATGGTTTTCTTTAGAACCCGAAGAAAAATAATTAAATAAAAATAAAATAATTTTTTCATATATTTTATATGAATCCCTTTTAACCTTATCTTAACCTTGAAGTTATCAATGAAGAATCCAACTTTTTTAGTACAATCTTTTTATTCATTTAATTTTATATTATATATTAATTCATTTATATTAAATAATAATAATAAATTACATCTTGAAATAAAACATAAGTTTGGTAGAGTAATACATAAAAGAGGTAGTCACGGGGTAGGAGCTCTACGGTAACCCTAGCCGCAGGTGGACTTAGGGCTCCTTGCCACTCTCGTCTCTTCTCGCGTTGCAGTAGCTCTCTTGCTTTAGTGTGAAGGAAACCCTCTCAAGCGTTTCTTTCCTAGCTGGTGGTTTTTTAGTTTTCTTGTGTGGTTAAGAGAAAATGGATGATTTGGTAGATTATGACACTGTCTCGTTGGATGGCCAACTCATTTGGTGCCTGCCAGTTGGCCATCCTCCTGACACGGGTTCGGTGGTTTTGTCGCATGTTGTCAGCTTTTCTAGTGACACCCATTCTTCGAACCTATCTCAAGTCTCTGCTTCAGGATCCCAGGTGTTTGATTTTGGAGGTGTGTTAGGAGCCTCGATCTCTGAAGCTCTGCCATGGGGGGGTCTCTCTCCAAACTCTTCGGGTTTCCCTTCAGATCTATGGAGATCTAAACTCGCTTTTGGCAGTGTAGATTAAGTTTTTGGTCTTTCTCTAGGGTTTGGTGTGGATTAGGATCTTCAGTCTCTGGAATGGTCTCAACTATACGGGGCTCTGGCAAGGCCCAGAGATTTGTCCGTTCTACTTAGTCTGGTAAGCCCTCCCTCTTGTCAAGCTCCTCTTTCTACCCTGCCTGCTTTTTCATACCCTGGTTTTTCTTCCCCTCTTGACATAAAAGAGTTTCTAGCCCTTTCTCCTCCCCCTTGTGACTCAAGTACAGAAGCCCCTGTTTGTTTTTCTAACCCTACATAGCCCCAAAAGGAAAACCCAAGAAGACTTGCATCTGGGGGTTTTGTAGGCGATTCCTCAACCCCCAAAAGAAAGAAGCCTCTTTTGAAAGTTAAATTGGTTCCTCGGCCGCAGTCCCTAGCACTTGGGGATGATGTCATGTTTCAAGAGATCCCGGAGCTCGTAGAGAAGGCAGTGGTTGGATGAGAAAATGGTCGACATCTTGGCTTAGAACAGTTAAAGAATTGGGTATCCTCTTCTTGGGGAGGATTGGGGATAACCCTTTTGATTGTCCATATTCTGGCTAAAGGGTGGTTCATGTTCAAATTTCAGGAAGTTGTGGATGTGTCTAGCATTCTGCGTTATCCATGGTGTTTCGACTCAACCCCTTTGCTTTTAAAGCGGTGGACTCCTTTCTTTGATTCCAACTACGAAAGGGTTGATGAGCTCCCGATATGGGTTCACTTGCCAGGGTTACCGCCGAAATGCTGGAGCTGGAACTGTTTTGAAAAATTGGCAATACTCTGGGCACCTTCATGAATGTGGACATGTCCTTTTCCTCCACAAGAAAAATGTCGGTTGCTCGGATCTTAGTCTCCTTAAATCTCATAAAAGGGTTATTGGATACCCTGGAACTTACCCGCGGTGGCTTGATTTTCAAACAACGTCTAGACTATGAAGGCATTCCTTTCAAATGCCACCGGTGCGACAAACATGGTCATAGAGTTACATATTGAAAACTCCCGATGAAGCGTAGAGCCCTCATTCTGCAGAGCATCAGGGTAAGGAAAAAAGTTTTCAACCCCTAAGGGAGTCATGCAACATCGACTTCTCATCAACCTTGAGCTCTGTCTCAGGCACAAATGGAGATCCAGGCAAGGAAGGCTAAGGACCCGATCCATTTTGGCATTCAGGAAGGTCTGGTTGACTTGGCAAACGCCATGGGGAGGCTTCCAGGTCCCGATGTACCTCCCCACCCCCTAGATATTCAGCTTCAAAAAGAAATTGAGGCTCATCTGGGTATGCCTCCTCGTTCTCCTTTCTCTGTAAATTTGTATTTCTTACATTCTCAAGCTCAAAGTCTAGTTGGATTAAGATGGTTAAAAAATCTCCCTTCCCCTTCCTCCTCACACATGATTTCTCCACTTCCCCCCCCAGATCCTCCTCTCTCTCATCTTGCCTTTTCCCAAGGCCTTCCCCTTCCTCGACTCCCAACCCAATCCCATAGCCAAGACTCCTCCTTGTTGTCGGAAGAAGAAACAATTTGTTACCAGCTGAGAAATAGACTTGTTTTGATCTCTGGTCTCTCGGATCCCCCCATTCAGGACTGGGTCTAAATCCTCAATCGGGGGCAAACTTTAAAGGGAGGGGTAGAAAATCCTTTTTATCCAAAGCACAATCTAGAGCTGCCATTGACGTGGCAGCTGGCAAACAACTCTCCATCATAGGGTCCCTTAGAGCATTTCCATCCCCAGAAGGGGTTCCCAAATGAAATTGCTCTCCCTTAATTGCAGAGGGTTGGCAAGCCCCTCCAAACGACTCGCCCTCCAAAGGCTGCTGGAGATTTCGTAGCCTGACATTGTAATGCTCTAAGAGACTCTCGAGGAAGCGGCTCTGATTGTCCCACTCTTGGAAAGACTTCTTAAGGGTTGGACTTTCTTTGGACTTGATGCTTTCGGTCACTCGGGGAGTTTGGCAATGAGATGGAAACCAAAAACCATCAAGCTTGAAAACTTTTGGGGCTTCCACTCGGGCTAAGGTATGATTGGTTTCGTTGAAGAGCTGGGGAAGTCATTTACAATTTTAAATATTTATGGTCCCTCTTAGGATCGTCCTCAATTATGGAATGCTCTCCTAGCAAAATCCCTCTTAAAAGACAGTTATCTTGTCCTGGGATACGACCTCAATTTTTCCATGGGGGAGGCTGAATCTTGGGGGCTCAGGGCTCAGGCCGATGCACTCGCATAATTTTTCATTCATAAGCTGGGGGAATTAGGGCTAATTGACATAGCTCCCACCATGCTTGGCCCCACTTGGAGGAATAAGCGATTGGGGGAATATCATATTGTAAAGAGGTCGAATCATTTATTGATCTCAAACCACCTAGTGGAAGAGCCTTTTCTCTACAGACAATGGGTAGGGTTGGGAGGGGAATCAGACCACTATCTTATCTTTATGGAAATTGTGGGGGCCCCGCGAAAACCAACAACTCCATTCAATTTTAACTCTCTTACTTAAAAGATGAAGGTTTTATAAACCTAGTAAAGGAAGTATAGACTCCAATTGGACAAGAGGAGAGAGCAGCAGTTCAATTTGCAAGGAACTTAACTTCACTGAAACAAGCCACTAAAGAATGGGTAGAAGGAAAAAACAACAAACAGATCAGGACATAATTAATATGGAAGCAACTCTTCAATCCCTCTATGACTCTGACAAGGGGGGCTTCACTTCTCCAGCAGAAAAAGAAACCCTCTTATCCTTGCAAAAAAGAAGAAGGCAACTTCTACAAGCCATGGAGGAAGATTGCAAGAAAAAAAGTAGGGTACTTTGGCTTCATAACGGGGATGAGAATACAATTTTTTTTCAAGCTTATCCAAAAGGAAGGAAAATGGCAAACACAATCATGAGTCTAAAATATCAAACATGTATGCATCTATCCTCCTTTGAAGATTTGGCAAGGATGGGATCCCAACATTTCAGGTCATTATACTCAGCAAATAGAAGGGTGTCATTAGACGCCATAATCTAGTTGGCCTTATTTTTTCCCCGCTTTGTAGGAGATGAAGATAACTTAGCTCTCATGGAAGCAGTGTCGGAAGAAGAATGAAAAGAAGTTTTACATAGCTTCCAAAAAGATAAAATCCCAGGACTAGATGGTTAGTCTATGGATTTCTTTGTAGGACTATATGATCTTATTGGACATGATATTCTCAAAGTGGTATAAGAATCAAGAGAAAATGGGATAATCCACCCCCCTTTCAATGCTACTCTTATATCTCTAATCCCAAAGAAGGACGCCACCAAAATCTTGGATGAATACAGACCCATTTCTCTGTGCAATTGCATTTATAAAATAATAACAAAGATTATTAGCAGAAGAATCAAAGGGATTCTCTCCAAATCCATATCTCAAGAACAATTTGGATTCCTAGAAGCCAGAAAAATCCATGAAGCAATAGGTGTGGCCCAAGAAGCCCTGCATATAATCAAGACTTAGAAGCTAAAAGGAGCAGTGCTAAAGATAGATCTCTCAAAAGCTTATGATAGGGTCAGTTGGCTGTTTTTTAGAATGTTGCTCACTCACCTGGGTTTCAACCTTTCTTTTATTTATTGGGTAAGGAGTTGCATTTCCCTGGTGTCCTTTGTAGTACTCATAAACGATGCAGCCTAACCTTTCTTCAAGGAAGAAAGAGGACTCAAACAAGTGTACCCCCTATCCCCGCTCATTTTCCCGCTGGTAGCAGAAGTTCTAAATAGGGTCATAACTGAAGCAAAAAATAGCAGAAGTTTTGTTGCTCTTTTCCACCTTTATTCTCTTACACACATGTTGTTTGTTGACGATGTTCTAATTTTTTGTAGCAGGTTGATCCAAAAAGGATCCAAAGAAGACTAAGGACAACTCATAAAAAGAAGAAGCAACTCAGGAAGCTCAGAATGGCCTGAGCAGACAGAGAAAGGGAAAAAATTCAAAGTCCTCAAAACTCAGTGAAATTGGCATCATCGCGAAGAGCGCGTCGCAATCTTTCCAACAACATAAATGGCTCGTCAAATGGAGTTACAGATCAAAAGATATTCGCGATTAAAGTTTTGGTCAACTTAGCCCAGTCAGCAAGGATGAGTCAGCATCCGTACTGCTGACGTCAACATCAGTATAGATGACGCCAGTGTCCATATAGTGTATGTGGCACACATAGAGAATGACACATGTCAGCATGGTGACGTGGCAGCACCAGACGCTGTCACGTGTCACTCATTTTCGGCATTTTTCGATCAACATGTGGACCAATGAGGTAGTGCCAAGTGGCAGTCCGTACAACCATGTGACCAACCGTACGTGACGTGGCAGGATGGCATGGCAGACCATATGAGACGTGGTAGGCTGGCATGGCAGGCTGACATGGAAGGTGACGTGGAAGGGTGACTTTGCAAGTGGATGATGTGGGCCAATGGTTGGTTGCCACGTGGTAGTGGGAAAATGCCCAATGAGGGCCCGTAACCAAATTTTCAAAAATAAAAAAGGCCCACCAAATCTGGCAGAGGTCCTGCCAAATCTGGTGGCCAAACTTCCAACTCCAACAAATCCAAACAACAACTCCAAACTTGGCGGCGGTTTCAAACCACATATATATTATTATAACTATAAGCCCAAAAGGGGAGGCACACGGGCTCGACCCCGAGACCTCCCCCTATCCAAACACCTTACATAGCATCCGCCAACCGTTGAGCCAAATAGCTCCATTGGACAATCTACCCAACATTCAATTTAAATATTGATTTTTCCCATGGACAGGGGGGAGGGCGCTTGATGGTACAACTAGGCACGTTTTTTGAGACAAAGTACAGTGAATTAATTCCAGGTTCCAGGCATGGAAACCGAGACGAGATTTCTCATGGGCCTGGAAGTGCCAGAGTCGGATTGAGGCGTGGAGACAGTTATTTTTGGGTAATTCGATGCCAAGAATTCAATGGTGTTGTCTGTTTTCTGATCTGAGCAAATCTTCTGCAACTTAATTCCAGAATGAGGTATACTAATGTATTTTTCCAAATTATTTTGCTGAGTTAATAAAAGGACCTACCCATTTGAGAGCAGGACCCAGAGATGTAGTCCATCAGGGACGAACTCCGTTATTAAGTTTTTGTGTTCAGATTTGATGCTTATGTCTCTTCATTATTGAGTTTTTCCTTCTTTATGGTGCACTTTAATTTATGCTCATTTAATACAATTCTTTATAAGTCACCTAGATGAAAAGATCCCAGATCATGTTGGTATCAGAGCAGTCATCTTTGACTTGAATTGTTGAGTGTGAATGTTTACTAGGGCCAAGCATAAGCAGGGTGAAGGAACTCTTAAGAATTTCAATCCCGAAGTTGGTCGTCCATCTCGAAGGAAGAAGAGGACAAGCATGATGAACAAGAGAAAAACTTCCATATGGTCTTCTATCGCATGTCAAAAATGGTCGAGCGAATGTATGGAGACTACGAGAAGAGGATGAAGAAGAAAGGGAAGAAAAAGGGAGCACAAGATGATGATAATGCTCCAGTGAATCAAGGGGCTGGAGGAGACCCTCCTGAGCCTCCATCTTCACCATCAAGTTCTATCTCTTCTTCCTCTGAGCATTCTCATCATTCTCATCATTCTAGCCATAAAGCTTCTTTTAAGAAACCATTATTAAAGCTTGATGTAAAATTTATTTTACCTATGTTTAATGGAGATGCTAATCCTAAAAATCTAGATAATTGGATCTGACATGTTGAAGTATATTTCCATGTTCAACAGATTGATGAAGAGGAAGTTAAAGTGAAATTGGCTTCTCTTCGACTGGAAGGCACCACTCTCGTATGGTGGGAGAGAAAACTTTAGGACATAAGTAAATGTGGTAATATTCTTTCCTCATGGTCGGAATTTAAATCAACGATAAGGAAGCAATTTTATCCATTGGGTTATTTACATAAAGCAATGATGGA
>JASDQU010739631.1:0-14859 GCA_032191745.1 Picea mariana
TGATGAGTCATAGTTAATGAGTAGTTGATACATGATTGGTACATACTTGGTACATGGTTGGAGACACTTGTTAGTAGTATTGTTGACACATGGTTTATGGATGATGTAGCATACTTGTATTATTAGAAGCACATATTGATCTTGGTGATGATTATGAGTTGTTGTTGCACATATTTGAGAGTTATCTTGGTGATTGATCTTGGTGAGTAGATCGGATTTGGTTGATAACATTGATAAAAGAGGTTGTTGTGATAGGTTGTTTGGACAAGTTGTTGTGACAGGTTATTTGTATAGGTTTGATGCATGGTTGATGCACTTGTTCAAGGTATAGGTTGGTGCATGTTTGATGCACTTTTTTATGGTATAGGTTGATTACAGGTTGGTGCATGGTTGATGCACTTGTTTATGGTACAAGTTGATTACAGTTTGAGGTATAGGTTGGTGCATGGTTGATGCACTTGTTTATGGTACATGTTTATTATAGTTTGAGGTATAGGTTGGTGCATGGTTGATGCACTTGTTTATAGTACATGTTGATTACAGGTTGTTTGGTACAGGTTGGTGCATGGTTGATGCACTTGTTTATGGTACAAGTTGATTACAGTTTGAGGTACAGGTTGATGCATGGTTCAGGTTATTGGTACAGGTTATTTGGTGCAGGTTGATTGGTACAGGTTTACAATAGTATATCTCACAATGATAGTGTGACAGTGGTTCCATCATTCTACTTATACGTTAGGATGGTTGGACGGGGCAAGGATAGGTGGTTGTAGCCACCTTCCGGTTGTAGCCAGAGAATATAAGGGGTTGTAGCCTCCTTCTGGTTGTAGCCAGAGAATTGGGGAGTTGGAGCTTCCCTTAGGTTGTAGCCTGAGAAACTAGGGGGTTGGAGCCTCCTTCCAGTTGCAGCTGGAAAACAAAGGAAGTTGGTGCTTCCAATGAATGTAATTCTTCAAGACATATAAGATAAAGCATTCTGTGGTTTTCTCCCGCTTTGGGTTTCCACGTAAAACATTGGTGTACTGTGTATGTGTATGATTGTTCATTTGTTCATTGCTTATTTACTCTACATTTATTGGATGATAATGATACATTGATATAACACTTGGATTATATGGTTCAAAAGGATTAAATTGCTTTATTGCTGATTCACCCCCCTCTTAGTAATCCAACATGTTCCACGCGAAAGAAGCGTTTTTTGTCGGTTTGATTAAAACCTCAATATCTTGAGCATACGAACTTGGATTTTGAATTTGAAAAATGCACGGAGAAGATGAAATAGAGCGATACACAATGAACTTATAATAGTTCAAAAATAATCTTCTTTTGCTATCATTTTTTTTATTAATCCAAGAGTGGGAAAATATAAATGACCAAATTTTGGTCAACAAGGGTGTGTTGCACCTTCGTTTTCAATGCATATTTTTCCAAGACCATTTATTTTCCATTAATTTATTTAGGTCCAGAACAATCGGGGACTCAAAATGGGTAACATAAGAATTGGAGGCAGTAGCACAATGTCACTTGAAGCCAAAGGTACATAGATTTCCATGTGGGTAAAGCAAGGGTATAACACACTTGTGTAGATTCCTCAACAAGTGGGACATTTATTTATGTGAAATTGTTTCTTGCAGGTCTTTGATTTTTAGTAGAAATGTTTCATCATTCTCAAGACCTCTCTAGGAGAGCATATGGAAGGTTATAGTTTTGGATTTTATATTTTTCCATCTACATTTCCTATGGGCCTTCAACCCCTTCTTCCCATGAAAAGAGGTACAATCCCTTCTTGGGTCAGTACACCCTCAATCCCAAAAGATAAGGAGGTGAAAAGGATGAAGTGTGAAAAATGATAAGTATGATCCCGAATGTCATGATGACTCATCAAGGGGACTTCCCAGTAGCAAACCCATCCCCAAGGGTGAACACTTACTAGGGAACAATGTCAACCACCAAGGTGAAACAGGTCAAAGAGCATAATTTCCAAGCAAATGTTTTATAATAAAAAACAACTTTAAATGCAACATACTTAAATGCCTCAAATATTAAAGTGACACTTACCACGATACCTGAATTGTACCTCATGGAACAAGACCCTCTATATTCCGAAAGCAATTTGATGTGGTGAATGCCATCATGACGAATCAAGTATACATGGTGGTGAAGCAGGCCTTTATCCGTGCATGTGGAATTCGTCAGTCATCTCTCTTTTAGTACTCCATGCGTATAACCTGAGGGCCTCGAGACATCGTCTCCTTAGTTATCCCTAAAAATTGTGGATAACAGTGATAACATACAAGAATTAAACTGTATCAAACATAGATAATGAGGCACACATTAATCGAGACAAGCACATAAATAACACTTATCTTTTATGAAAAGTCACTAACTATGTGCAGAACTTAAACGTTCCTTCCAACCATATACTTTGTTGCTCATAATATTTCAGCAACAGGTCACTCTCAAGCTAGGGCTTAACTCCACTAGGGAAAAAGGGTTCCTAATGCCAGGCTAAGGTATGATACTCAACAAAATTGCTCAATTCAAGGTGCCACTATTGCAACTAGCCTACAATCTCTCATTCCCTACGTGCCTTCTACACCCAAGGAAGTGTGCCCCTTTTATGCTCAATAGTCCCTTGGCTGCCCCACTTCCTTTCCAGGGTTCGAACAACATGCCAAACAGAAAGTCTCAGAGCCCTACATGTAATGCCCAACGCACTAGGGAACAATTCCCAACAAAAATCTCACTTGGAGAGAATGCTCACGAGCCTAAAAACCCACCTCTTTGACATCAAATCTCTTACTTAGAGAGACTACTCATGTGCCTAACAACCAACCTCTTCGACAACACATCTTTGGTTACAAATAAACAACCCCTTACAAGTTGTTCTATGTAGATAAGGTAATAGTTGGATTTTCCAGACAATCTTACCCTTTCTACATACGAGAGAAATGAATTAATTTCCCCCTCACGAAATACACTAAGGCCAACAATATATATTGCATGCCTTAAACTCAACACTTGTCACCTTCAAGAATAAATTTAACCACTTGGTGACTCTTTCCCATCCCTGGGAACTTAACATAAAATAATTTATCCATAAATTACACTTTTCCAGAAATATTAATAAAATATTCCCTAGGACTTAAGTCCCCCCAATTTTCCCTTTTTCGGTGGAGTTATCCCCCCGTATCTTTTCGTCTGATCTATCTACGCACAACAATGTGATAATATCAATAAGTGTAATTACATTTACATGGATAGGCGCATTGGCCCCTTTGCATCCCGACTCACTAGCCTCATAACTACACATGCTCTCCGACCTCAACACATGTACATACATATATGATCCGGGCGGATCTCCACGCATGGAAGGGACTTTACTTTTTTCACCAAGTTGATTTGAAGTTGGCGACAAAGTGGTGAATTTATGTTTTTGATTTTTATTTTCTCATGCATTTTATTAATGCTTTGTGAGGAAAAGGTCTCATGCATTCTTATGCTTTTATGAGGTGCTCATACATTTAATTATGCTTTATGAGCTTTTGGAAAAACTCATACATTATTATTTACTTTTGATGTAAAATGATTAATACTTGTGAGGGAAATTAGACTCACGTATTTATCATTAAATTATAATTTTGGAATTTTTTTCTTATGTGAGAAACCACCTCACACCAATTTCCCATTATTCTCAATTATAGGTTGAGAGAATCAAGGGCATGGTTGAAGAGTCTTTGGGTGGTTTTGAGACTTTTCCCATTATGTGCTTGAAGATAGTTTGGGATCCTACATTCATGGATCTTGTTTTTCCTCTTTTATAATTAGATCCTATTATTGTGGATCTATGAATTAATGCTCCTTTTTAAGAGAGAGTGAGGTAAAACTATATAATGTATTATGTGAGCCCTATATAAAGGGGGAGAGTAATGAGGAATGAAGAAGTGGAGTTAGAGAGCCATAGTGCTACTACTCCTAAGCATTGAGAGACTTATTCATGTAAGGATTATCCTTCTTGATGTATGGAGAGATATGAGTGTGAGTAGTCTTCTTGAATCCTCATTGAAGGAGAAGGCATCTTTTATGTAATCACTTATGAGAAGGTTCCAACATCTTTTGAAGAAGGAATGAAAGCGACTCGTTTTCCAATTGAAGCGGGTCCAGAGACGTAGCCCAGGAGGGGTGAACTCCGTTACCAACATTGGTTGTCTCTCTCTTGTCTTTTCATGTGCTTTATTCCATTTGAGTTCATGTATGTATGTATTCTTATTTAAAAGCATGGTTAATCATGGATTCATATGCCTTTTAATCCTTATGCAAATACTTCATCAAAAAACGATTCTCGATTGAATACTTGTGTAGAGTAAGTACTTGCCTATTTTCAGATCAAGTTCTAAGTACTCCCCATGTCTCTCATCTCTTCACTTTGGTAGTGATTTGGAGGACATTGTTTTTTTAGTAAAATAAGAAATAAATAATTATGAATGATCTTTTAGGGTTTTAAGTGAAAAATAGCCTAACAATAAAAATGCCAAAGGTTCATGACTTAGGGCAAATCAAATGAGGGAGGGGCACCACCACCTAATGAAATAGTTTAATGATCTGTAAACTATCACGGATATTCCACTTGAATAGTTTGTCACAACACATCTAATAAAACACTGAAAATATTTACTATTAAGGTTGTTTTTCCTTTAGATCTCCAGAATATTTAGTTACTTTTTTTTTGCTTATGCATGAAACAGGTAAAATGAGAAAGAAAAAGAACAATAAAATACAATCACAACATCCACAAATAAACACAATATATGACATGGGAAACCCAATACGTGAGAAAACCTAGCTAGAAGGTGAGGTTGCTCTACTCTCTTTTCTTTGGTATAGATATGATGCAAGTACAAAGAAAGAGGCACTTTATATGGAGTTTCCTTTGAACTGTGTCCTATATGGCTGCTACAAAATATCTCCTCCTCTGTTAGGCTCACAAAATATCACTCTTAGATGTTTTTCTCATCTATGGAACAAGATACAATGCAAAAGAATGTAACCCCTTCTCCTCCTAGTGGCCCGATATTTAACATAGCCCAATAGCCATATAGGGGTAGGTTTTTTACTTCCTCAACCCTCAATTGTGATAAGGTTTTGGACCTTATAGAATCATCTTGAAATTACATACCTAGATATCCCCATATGCGTGAATAACAAGGGATGACATGGCATCCTCTCGTACCATGGTGGTCAATAGGGTAGGTCAACTTTCAAGAGGCATAACATTTGCATATGGACTTCAATTGACGCACATTCTGTATCGTTGGAAAGGTCTTGTAGTGTATAATACTTTCAATGGGGCGTGCAAAGGTTTTGGCCACCAAAAGCCCAAAAATCATCATTTAATTCCTCAAAATGGCTTTGAAAGGTTCCGAAATCCAATTTTCCAAACTGGGACCTGCCATTAAAATGGCCTTGCAAGTTGAATCCTCCAATTTTTTCCACTTTGAAAGGATTGAGATAGATGGAAAAGAATATAACGATCCAATCCGAATCACTTAAAGCACCCAACTCATAAGAGTTGTGAACTTTTAAATCTTATCATTCTCCTTATAGCTCCCAAAAAAGTATTTCCCTTATAACTCCCTCTCCTTACACCTTCCTCTTTAAAAAAAACACAAGTTTAATAAAAAGGGAAATAAGATAATTATAAAAAAAAAGTAATGTCATGATCACCATATGAATCATAGATAAATAACTACCCTACATTTCCAAAAGAAAAAACACATTGAAATAACTATGTAACAGGAAGTTGGCATATATATGCTCAATAACAGAACAAGCATGCTGAAAGCAAATGTGCTCTATATACCAAAAATATGAGTGAGTCTATCCATATCCATAAAAAATATAATGGATACATAAATCAAAACATCTTATTGCCCAAAAGAGTAGCCAAGTTGCAAACCAAGCTAATCACATATTATAGGACCAAGGGAAGAAGTTCCTAAATGATATGAATAAGAAGGTTAGACATATCTATGGGTAGGACACAAGTGAATATTTACCTCAAGATGCATATCATCAAAATCAATTTTAGTTCTCATACCTAAAAAAGGTGGAATAACATGGGAGTAGGGGCGAGAATCACTAGATCCATCAACGTGGCTCTTAATATGAGAAGTCAGGGGAGCATCAATAGAAATATCAGTAGGATATTTTACAATAAAGGCCTATAGAGGCTCTTGAGGTGGTGATGGTAAGTCATGAACAAGAGTTTCTAACTTTTTTGACACAAAGGAAGCCTTGGGAACAATCACATTAGGGGCATGCCTATGTATAATAGAGGTAGTAGAAAGTGAAGACTTAACAAGCTCACCCCAACCATCAAAGGTTTATGATAATGTGTAGAAGTAGGCAAAACATTATTTACTTCATGTGATCTAGGATGCGGCTTCAAAGGTGAAGGGAAAGGCAAGAGAGGGACTACTTAGGTGGTTTGCACAAACTCTTCAGAATATGTATCAAAGTTTACAAAGAACCTGGCTTTCTTTTCTTTCCACCCCTCCAAATATTAACATTCACCCCTCCCCTTCTAGAACCTTTAGAAGGATCTCTTCCTCAAAAACTCATGCTTCGAACAAGAAGAAAATATCAAAGGATGATAAAAATAAACTTCCAGACTCCATTATCATACTCAACTCACATATATGATGCTAAATCAAACAATGAATGGAAGCCAGGCTTAACAATGAAGAATTGCCACACACAACTTCATCAATGAATAAGAAAAATGCAAAAAGAAAGTTGGGAATGAGGAAGTTGGAGTTTTTTTAAAAGTTTATGAAGGTAGATGGAGAGGAATCCTTATTGGCTAGAACATTAAAGACCATTGGAAATTTCACTTCTCTTCCTTGTATATAATTAATTAACCAGACTCAATGTCTGTTAATCAAGGGCCCAATTAAAATTTTAAACCAAACTGCACATATGCAAAGGATGACCAAAACCCTTCCAAGTGTTAATATTTCTCCTAACATTCTTTTAAAATCCAAATGACTTGCAACTTATCCCAACATATGATTACAATTTCGAAGGAGACAAAATAATTTATTCCAAGAAATCCCAATTAAACATCATGAAAAGCATGTGAGGAATCAAACATATGATGCTACTGCAAATAACCAAATTGCACAATCAAATCTCTACAATATTGTAACAATTTAGATCAATTGAAATACTTCCAAATAACCATGATTCCGCAAGCAAATTAGTGCGATGTGACACTTTGAAACATAACCATCAGGTTACAAAAGATATCTTGTCCCAATTTCGTCAAATGCCAATTGTAATAATTTCAACAACCATGAAAAACACAAAAAAATTTTGAAGCATAATTTGTGTAAGAATTAATGCTCAAAGTATCAATAAAAGAATGCATAATTAAGCTCCAACTCAAACAAATTATTCAACCCTTCCATACATATCCCTAAGATTTCCAAAATAAAAATTATCTACTAACAAATGCCTCCCCATTAACACATGGTAATATGGGCAAACCACAAACATTGAAACACATGTCATTGTCAAATCTACCCAATAAACAAGACAATGATAGTTCCTCACTTTGCACTGTATGCTTCAACTCAAGGTCTATAAATTGCAAGCAAGGGAAGACCATAGGCATTGTGCATATGTCACCATAACCATTTCAAAATTGGAAATGCGGACACATAACAAAATTTAGGTGAAACGATGCTCCAAATCAAAGGAGGGTCGACGTAATGAACCTGTTACCAACAAAAATGAAATAATCTAATACCCATAACAAAATGAATGCATACATCATGATATAAATTCCCATGCATCTAATAAAATTTTTAAAATTCACGAGTACAATCTATTTAACACAACAACATTTAACACTCATAATGCAAAGTCTATACAACAATAAAAACCATAAATAACAATAGTGAGCATAACACTTATCTTTATAAGCAAATACAAAACTCACTGTAGATGTAGGACATTCCACCCAACCATAGGCTTGCTGCTTTAGTTCTCTTAGCAAAAAGTCACCCCCAAGCTCGAGTTATGAATACACAAGAAAGGGTGTCTCCTATGGCTGGATATTGTCCACTCACAACCTAGTAAAAACCTAGAACAAGCTAATTTCTACAACAATTCCAATCCACCAGCTCTCTTTCCCCTCAACCTGCACAACCCAAGAAATGGGATCCCCTTATCTGCCACACAGTCCCTTGGGCTATCCTACTTTCCTCTAGGGTTCAAAAACAAGTCCGTTGGGAAATCTCTTTCTGATGGGGACTCCAAGAATTCTAGTTGTAATAGGAATTATCACAACAACAACTCACTCACTCACTCACTTGGGTAAATTTTCTTCCACATAAATCTCACTTACAGGCCTAACAACCCGTTTTTTCATGCATTAGGAGCTCAAAGAGCCGTCCTCACTACCCACTATGGCTTCCTACTATCTCCTAGCACTCCCCACACAATTCCTCTCTTCTACCCAATCGTTAAAAACTTCCTTCTTTCCCCATTCAAATTTCCTTTTCTCCCATGCATGCTGACTCTCGAATTTCGCAATGTTGATTGTACTTAGCCCATGCTTTCAATAACTATGTGAGGTGACTTTTCCCACCAAACCTCTCACATGCACTCAATGATTGAATTTTTGGGATATTAGAAAATGAAAATAAAAGGTTCTTGGGTTTATTAAGCATGTGGAATTCCCTTTGGACCCCCCCTCTCTTATGGAAACTTAGCCCCCATGACTACGTCCTTAGTCGTCTGTAGCTGGTGATGTATTTTATTTTGTTATTTCGATATACAATATTTACATATTACATTTCTTATCCCACGACCATACATCATATTTACAATATAGATCACTAATATATGAATTAAAAACAGGGATGATACAGTTGAGTCAAAGGAATCATAACAAATGCAAAATATTTGAAAGAATGTCCAAACTCCCAAGCTGCAATTTACAAGATTGCCCAAAATTGGTGTAGGCCAAAATGCATATGAAACAAATTCCGAGCTCATGAGATATATCCAAAAAATATGGAACACCAACCATATAGTTCATCACTACAAGGAAAACACCTTCTAAATGAGGTTTTTAGTGTTACAAGATTTGGAAAAATTATCAAAAAAACCTCCACTATTGGTAGTGGAGGTTTCATTAGAGATTTTAACGGATTTTCACTACAACTATTTTTTTTTCTTTTTGTGACTGAAGGTTCTAGTGGAGGTTTTGTTAATGATGCACTTAAATTGCTAAAGCACATTGGTGTTGTACTTATGTTTATAATGCACCAATGCTCTAAGTGCTATTACATGCCATTGCTTGAAAACACTAACACAAAGCACCAATGTGTACTACATATTTGAGATGCCCCAATTCATATTTTAGATATCGAAAGCACTAAGGAACTTATATCAATAATATGCATCAATGTGTCATATTTATTATATGCATGTGCATATTGTAGATGTTATGAAGCCCAAGTGTGTATTTTATATAAAGAAAGCGCCAATGCATACTTCATACATAAAAGGGCTGGTGCGTATACCAACTTATGCATCATAAGTTCTTGTGATGATAACGATAAAAATAACGCTAATGGTAACGATATTATTGAAGGAAGCAACGTGTTTATTGTCATTAAGAGCACTAGTGCTTTTATTTTAGTTTTAACTCGATGGTGAATAAATATGTATAGATCACATTGGTGCATAAATATGTATAAACTGTCTATTTGTTCAAATGAATATAATGCAACAATATGTTGTAGTGCTGAATTTTTCCATGTTGCAGCCATGCAAATACAACTTCTTGTTTTTTTTAGAAAATGCCAATTAATAATCAGAAAAACAAATATTTTTTTATAACAATATTGAATTTTATATTTTAATTATTGCATCTGGATACAGTCATTGCATTAATGTGTTATATCATTTAAACAAATATACCCACTGATTAAACCTGTGTTCATTGTAACAATGTAAATCATTCATCTATTTAATCAACAGCGTAACATTTTATGATATTGGATAATGCAATAGAATAACACATTCATTTTATTATGTACAAATATGAGACCATTCATTGTACAAAATGGTACAAGATGGAGGTCCATGATATTTAAAAATCTCAATAAATAATTGTTATAGTTATTGGTGACATATTGTCATCCAATTGGGACAACATGTGTACATCAAACAACATGTCTTCTTTTCACAAACAAACATTCCAAAATACACAACTTGTAATATTCAATTTCGATGATCATCATTCATCACTTGAACTACTATCATTGCTTGAGCTACGTGCATGCCTCATATCTTCATCATTTTCATAGTGTATTGTATCTAGGTTATTTGGAATGTTTTGTTGATTGACTTGAGTTTGACATTGTGCCTCTTCATGATCCATCTACAAACATATAAATAAAGTGTAATGAGTATATCTTCATTTGTAATATAATATACACGATTTTGTAAATAAAAGAGAGTACCAATAGTAGTGATTGCTTCATAAACAATATACATTCTTTCAAATCCATTACTCATGTCGTCTTTCAACATGTCTTTTGTTGGCTCCACTCCATTCTTTGTTTGTTGCAAGTTTTATACAACATGACCAAGCATATATATAATTAAAGGTTTCTTGTTGTTCCATTAATTATAAAATAAGAGAATTAAAACAACATAACTACTTACAATTTTTTCTATTAACCCTTGATACTCCAATGTATGCTCACAACCAATATGCAATCCAATGTTAATCAAACGTTCAGATGGCTCTTCTTTGTATGTTTACACATGTTAGGAAACATCCATGGATAATTGTAAATCAATTAAAAATATACATTGCAACAAATGTGAAATCTTAGGGAAAAAAAATCGTGTACTCACAAACTTTGCGACCAACCCTTTTCTACCTTATCATCATGTATTATGTGCTAAATAGGTTCCATTTTCTTTTCATTTCTACAAAAACAAAACAATTGAAAATTAATATTTCATTCCATAGTTAAACTCTTTGTACATAGAAAATAATCAATGAATACATACAATTTATGGACGTTTTTGGGATGATTCCTAGACTATGATGCAATTATGCTCATTTCTTTGGCCTTCTCCTTGTCCACTTTTTTTCAACATCCCTACTGGTATGTTTCATATATCATGTCGATTATCCTTGGAATTTGATCAATCTTCTTGAAAAAAAAATGATAAAAATATTGATTAATATTTATATGAAAATAAACATTAAAAAACCATTAATTTGGTATTTTTTTGGACTAGTGTATGCATATTGCAATAAAACATATTTAGCAAAAATATTTTTTAAATGATTATTTTTTGTTATTGTTTATTGTTTCTATTGCAATTTTACATATCTCGTCAACCATTGCTTAAGAAACGCTGCTTGTAGTTTATGCATAACTTGATTCTTGGAGTCATTAGATTCATTTTTGTACTATAAATGGAAAGAACATCTATAAGTTCTTTTCATTATATCCCTCATAGTTGAATAAAAATACCTCCCCGCTTTAAATTTTAAGACCACTAAAGATGAACCGAGGACCAATTCATCATCATTTACATCCTTCATAATTTGTATATTCTTAGGGTGACCTACTATTTTGCTCATTGTCGGTCCTTGTACAACATTCAACAATTGCAAAATAAAATGTTTGAAACACATTAGCGATCACTGTCAAGAAGTACATTTACAGTAAAAATCCAAAGAAAAACTTCATATTAATCACCTTTTTATCCACCTAATTCCTATCTTTGTAACATTTCCATAAAACTTTTATACTTTTTTCTACTGAGATTCCAAACAATATTTTGGAGTTTCTTCTCGTTTGCTTAGCACGACATACATTATCCAATACACATCATTTAATCCTACATATAATTAAAATATATTACTTTTATATTAAAATTTAAAATAAATTGCCATGTTCTCTTCTTGAGATGTGCATTTTTCACTCTTGTTGCTATAAGTGTTTTTCTCTAATCTTCTATCAACCATCTTCTATTAATAAAAGCCTTGCAAAATGAAATACACAAATTATGAAATATGTTTTATAAACTAAGTAAAGAATCTCAGGATAAAACTATTTTCAGGTCAAGCGGTGTGTACAATATAGTAACACACATTAGTGTGCTTAATACATACTTAAGTACCAATGCATCGTTAATGTAGAATGCACATAGATAAACTTAACAACATTTAAAATAAACATTGACAAAATAGTGTGCTTAATACAATATTTCACACTGGTGCATCCTTTCCATATATTGTGTAGCGCTAAAGTTGGAAATATTTTTTAAAGGCCATGCCAAACTATGTGCTCTTAATAAAAAATGCATTGGTGCATTGTTACTGTATAATGTGCACTGTAGACTATGAAAACATTTCTTTTTTTAATTGACAACGACAAAGTTTAGGATCCAAGGCAATGAGTGGTCCCAATCCAATAGATATCCAAAGCCTCACATACATGCGCAAAAGCCAATAAATATTCATTTCTTAATTTTTTTTTCTCATTGATGGAGTTTGCAACAACAAAAATAAAAGAGAAGCAATAAGAAAACTAGGGTTTTTAGTGTTGAAGATAAATTTGCAACCCTTTTATTTTCTTGAAAATGCATTGTAAATACTAACAGGAATAAACAAAAAAATTATGGAATTTTTTGAATGAATAGATTGTAAATTTCAAATGCATAGAACAAAGTTACATACCTAAAATTTCTCCTATGCAGATTTGTATGTGGCCTGTGACGATCCCTTGCAAATTTGGCTCTTTAGAAAAATATGTCCACTCCGAAGTCTTCCCTAGTAAATCTCTCTTGCATTAGTCTTCCGTCTAATTTTTGTCAAAATAATGGAATATGGACAAGGGTTTTGTTTATAAACTTACTTTTGCAAAATGAAATCTCTGCACATTTTTTCACTTGATATTTCAGAGCATTTATGATAAATGCGTGTTTTTCTTTTCTTAAATTAGACTCGCGGTGCGCCTAACAAAATTAAATGCACTAGTGCACTATGTGGACACAAAGACATTGAATAAACAATTACAATAAAAATAGAAGTGAATATCTCTACAATTAAAACTTTATGGAGAGTTTTGTGTCTATTTATTTTCGGTGCATATCATAAATCAGCACATCGGTGCATTTAGGATATACATATGCATTGGTGTGGCAAATGTGAATTAAGCGCATCCTTTTCTTATAAAATACTTCCAATATTTGGTTTGAATTTAGAATGTTATTGAAAAATCCAAGGTAGAGGGGATATACTACCATAAATTTAGGCATATATGTCATTGTAGGGGTCATCTGTAAGATCATGTAACGTGATGATGATAGATGGGGAAAATGTTCATTTATGAGATCATGTAAGATTATAATGATGGATGGGAAATGTGAGATATCATGCAAGGTTATCATGAAGGATGGATAATGTGGGAAGAGAGACAATGGGAAAATACCTTTAGTGTAATGGTACATACTCAAATTATGATCATAATCATGCACAATATGGTGAGCTCACAACTAATATAGATTAGATTTTTGAGAGACTGTCAGAAACCTAATCCACTAGGGTTATGGTATTAGTCACTTGTGAAGGAATATGAAACATCGAGTGATAGGAACAATCATTAGAATTCCAAGAGACCTCTTGGAAGGCAAATCCAAAAGTCAAGCAATTGTATTATAGATGTATCGATAAACAAGGTTGTTATTGAGATAGAATTGTAAAGAGAAATGGAAGAGAAGATGATAAATATAAAACATAACTTAAAGACTACATAGGATATACATAAAAGTTATGCCAACAAAGGCAGAGCACACATGGAATTTAGAGTGGGTGAGCATGTGTTTTTGAAAGTAAAGGTGAAAAGGAGCTCACTAAATTGGGAAGTTTCCCAAAGTTGACAGTAAGATATTGTGGTCCATTTGACATTATAGAGAAGATATGCCTTGATGCATACATGATTGCATTTACTACATCCACGAGAGTTCATAATGTGTTTCATGTGTCTTTATTGAAGAAGTATATGCATGATCCTAATCACGTGATTGAATGGATTGTGATCCAGGTGGAACATGAAGGGGATTTCAAGTGGAGCTGGTGCAAATCTTAGACTAGAAAGTCAAAGTGCTTAGGAACTAAAACATAATCTTGGTAAAGGTCAAATGCACCTACTACGGTCCTGAAGATGCCACATGGGAACACGAGGAGGCCATGTGGGAAGAGTACTTGCATTTTTTGCAGATTATGAGGGAATCTGAATGTACATTTGTGCATAAGTGTACACCGATTCTATTTTAGTGTAGTTGGAGTTTTTGGAGCCACAACTTTGAGACTTCTTGTTTAACCTGTGTTAGAGCCTTGGAGGGAAGCGGGACAGCTTGAGGGACTCTGGTGCATAGAAGGGGGTACACTTCCTTGGGTTGTGCAGGCTAAAGGGGAATGGTATATTGTTGGTTGGAATTATTGTAGTAGTCATTAAACTGTGACATTAATGAGTATTGTGGTGTAATAATATGTATATGTATACATGCACACATGTATGGTGATGTGCATTGATGACAATGAAAATTGTAGGGGGAGATAATTTTAACACCTTAGTTTTGATCCCCAATGTAGCATTGTATATTTGTAAATATTATGAATGGTCGGGGGGCCAAGCAATGTAATATGTAAACATTGTATATTAAAAATAATAAAATGAAATAAATCACTGACCATAGATGGGTAAGGACCAGAGTAATGGGGGGCTATGATTCCACAAGAGAGGGGGTTTAATG
>JASDQU010739631.1:14879-56173 GCA_032191745.1 Picea mariana
GGGGGGGGGGTTGAGGGATTTTCAAATTCCTTGAGTCTTAAGCCACTTTCATAAGTCAGTTTTTCATTTAGCCATTTATCCCTTTGACTTATTAAGTGCTCAATCATTGAATTCATGTAAAATATTGGGTGAGGAAGTCAACCCACTCAGTTATGACAACATGGGTTGAGTGTAATCATCATTGGGGGAAGAGTAAGGGTCAAGCGAGCATGGGAGAAGAATGAAATTTGAGTACGAAGGAAGACAATTTTTAAGTTAGCAAGAAGTGAGGAAAACTAGAGTCGAGGGATGGAAAAGAGTGGCTAGCCATAGTGGGTATTAGAGACAACTTGTTGAAGCTGGTAGTTATGTTGAGGACGGGGTTGTTATTCCTGTGAGTGTTTTTTGGTGAGAAATTATGTGAAGAGAATTTGTAAATGCTATGTGAGAACTTCTGATTGCAGTTGAATTTCCTGGAAACCCTGGTAGAGAGATTCCTAGCCGGTTTGTGTTGGAGCCCTGGAGGGGATGGATATTGTCTAAGGGGTTGCGGTGTAGATAAGGAAATCTCATCCCTTGGGTTGTGTAGACTAATAGGGAAGAGAGATATCAAGTTGGAATTGCTATATGATTTGTATCACTGTGTTTTATTGAGTTTTGAGTTGTTATAGTGGACTATAGACACTAGTAGGAGCTTGTATGTCCTTGTGGAATCATAGACTTAGCTCGGGGGAGGCTTGTTGTAGATAGGATTAGTGAAACATAGCCTATGGTTGGGTGCAATTTCCATTGTTTATAATCGGTTGTGTAAAACATTTTTAAAGATAAGTGTTTTAATCATTGTGTCATTTATAGTTTTAATGCTATGATCGAATGTTGCATTTACTGTATACTTTGTACGTATGAATTTTGTTGTGGGTGTTTAATTGTTTATGAGCATGTTTAAATCATTTGCATTCAAGTTTTTAAGAATTAATTGTAGTATCATGAATCTGTATGTCATGCTGCATGTATTATTCCACATTTAAATCAATATGTTATTCGATTTCATAGTAACGCAGCCCTGCCAGGGGAGTTGGGTACATTACATACCTCTACATAGATCCTTGCACATGCCAATATGCACTTATTTGGGATAGTCTTGTCAATATAATGTCCTAGAGAGTTTGCAATGCAACATAATGTATCATTGTTCTAGTAGTGGAGGGACAGGTGGGAAGCTGAACCCATACATGAACTACAGAGGGAATATCATGCTTAGGGTTGAACTTTAG
Organism: Picea mariana; assembly: GCA_032191745.1. Taxonomy (NCBI): domain Eukaryota; kingdom Viridiplantae; phylum Streptophyta; class Pinopsida; order Pinales; family Pinaceae; genus Picea; species Picea mariana. Next base: position 16,133 of record JASDQU010739631.1, read on the forward strand.
AGTTCGATGTTTAAGGTACATGCCACGAGAGTTGAATAATTAAGGGCCATTCCTGAATATTAAGTCCTTGTCTTCCTTGGTTTGGAACATGATAATGTAGAAACCCCTTCCTAAAAAATGGTGGGTCAATTTTCCTTTAATCAATACTTTCCAATTTCATTGAATCCAAGTTTCCATGGTCCTAGAAGATGACTAGATGTCGGTGAACTATCCAATTAAGCCACACTTTGCAAGAGCAAGAGCCATGTTCTTTGAAGAGGCCGGTGTGATAGAAACTTCAAGAATATTTTTCATTGTTTTAAAAAAACTTGATGGTTGAGACCTGGTGGATTTCCTGATTGCAGAAACCATGGCATGAAATTTTGAAGCCTCCTAGTATGGAGGGGGGTGGAATCCCTCTCCAGAGGCCAAATCCATTGAAGTCGATCATGGTAGTAGGAGGTTGCGTCGAGGGCTAGCAGAGAGTGTGGTTATTACCTTGGTTATTAATATGTTTTCACTAGTGATAGGTGGATGATTTGTGATGGGTTGCTAATTGTTCTAATGGATGCCAATGTTTGGAGTGGATTGATGCCTAGCCATTTTATTGTTTGCTATTTTTTGGAGCCTTAGATGGGCTAATTCATTGTGTAATAGATTGATAATTATTGGCTAATTTGTTTTGGTTGAGTTGTGAGTCAAGGGTTTATAGAAAATGGTGACCTTGCTTAATTCAATGATTTTTATAGATGGATGGAGATTCATTATAGATATCTTGAGTCTAAAATGGGTCTCCTAAGAAAAATAATAAAATAATAGTTAAAAAATAAAATAAGAGTGATGAATTTTCAAAGGGATTGAAAGAAAACTTCTTTTTTATCATATTTTTTTCCAACATATGTCCTTGTAGGTTTACTCAAATTTCAAGTATAGGCACTTGTTAGATGCATAATTTTATAAGTAGACTCATAAAGAGATAAGTCAAAAATATGATAAAAAAATAGTTTTCTTTCCTTCCCTCCAAAATTATTTACCCTTATGGTTGACATCATCATCTTGAATCCTATTAGTTCTTTTAAAGTTAATGTTAGTAGCACATCTTTTGTTTTGAGGTCCATTTTTTACCTCAAAATTTCTGTAATGTTAAAATTCATAGTCATAATCGATTCGTGACTTCCCTCAATGACATTGCTTCATATAGAGGGGTAGATTCAACAAAGACAAATTGAAAGTAGTTATCTTCACATAAATGAAAGGTGTCCATACACCATCTCGCAAGTGTCCTCTATATCACATTAGAAAAATATTTTTCTTGTATACTCTCCTTCAATGATGTTAAGAACCAAATATCAATATAGCATAGAAAATCCTCAGAAAAAGTACTCAACGCCTTGAAAAAGAGAGAATTTCAGATAATAAGCCTCTTCGAGGGGGCAACCTCCTTTTACCCCACTTAAATGTTCAAGTACAAGATGATTCAAAATGAAAATGTCTCCTTGGTATATATAGGAGACTAGGAGGTATAATTACAACTAATGGCCTAAAGCTGACATAAATAAAATAACATTACTAATTTAATATGCCCCAATTAAGGGGTAATGAGCCAATATTAGGGCTTAACAAATGACCTCTATGACGCAAATTTATGAATGTCTCCAATTTTTTTTACATAATTCCCTCTATTTTTGCAATGCTTTCATCGTTTTCTCTTGCATTTTTTTACATAGTTCCATCATGTGGTTCCCTACCTCATTATTTTTCAATAGTGCCATCCTTTGGTTCTACTAGGGCTTTGAGGTGGAAATTGAAAACAATTATAACTCCAATACAACTCAAAAGCATATCATATAATATGTCAAATTGTAGTCGTTGAAGCGCTCTTCTACTCAAGCTTTGGTATAATGGCTTCAATTTGTGCAATATATTAAAATATATATGCACTGCAATACCCATAATAAAGTTGTAGACATCATAGAAAAAACCATAAGATCATTGATTTTAAATCAACAATATCTTCACTTTCTGGACTTTAATTTGAACAATCTTTTTAAATCACACATCTTTTTGAGAGTAACCCAAATTTGCAGTTTGTTTTTTCAAATTTCGTAAAGAAAACTTTAGTAATTAAAAGAAACTTCAAATTCAATAATTGATCTAAGTGTCACAACTCAATTTGTTCTTCTACAAATCTACAAAAACCAAAGGCAAATTCTTCCCTCTTTTTTCCCAATAAAGTGCTTCGATACCACTCATTATGATCCTTGATAGATCTAAGGATGATTCACAAAGCGTAACCATGAAATGATAGAAATGCCCCTTTACTTCATTAAATATAAAACCCTTAAGGTAAGGCAACACCATATAACAACCCTTTTATGAAAGGATAAACTCTCGTTGACTTGCCTCTTTAACCGAGTAATCTCCAAATGAGAAATACTCTAGTACAATGATAATTTTTTGACATATCACATTAGGAGTGTTGGAAACATAATTTGTTAGGTTTATTGTATTATTCACTTGAGATGGAATATGAAAAGTCAAGTATATAGGAATTGTCATCGAGAGTCCAAGAGATCCATTGGAAGATGAATACAAAGGTCATGGATCATGTGATTATACATATCTTATATTAATAAAATGATTTCCACGTTGATTTACATTCATGTGCATTCTTACAGTGGTATCAGAGTGCCTATAGTTCTTAGTGTTGATGTTTTGGTAGCTATAGGAGGTATTAACCTCCGGTATAACCTTCATACTTAGAATAGAATATTTCGGAAGCAAGAGAACCATTAAACAAATGTGGAATTATCCTAGGAGAGAAGTCGACCCAAGGAGAATAATAATAAAGAAATAGAAAACCCTAAAAAGAGAAGTCGGCTCCACCTAAAAAATTCACTTGGACATGCTAGTATAAATAAGGAGGTTCCTAGCTCATTTGGAATCACTCACTTAGAAAACATGGCGCAAGTCTAAGGAGCAACCGTGGAAGCAGCTAGGGCACAAGTCTAAGGAGGAGCAATGGCAGCTAGGGCGCAAGTCTTTCTGGTATCTCCTTCTTGTGTACTTCTCTTGGTAAAGGTATGCTATATTGGTATTGTGCCGCTGTTACAACAATGGTGTTTATGGTTAGGGTTTATCTGTTGGTTCTAGTGTGAAATTGTCATAATCATTAGATCTAAGAAAAGGTTATTGTGCTCGGGGGTGGCATATGTGAATGCCTATGGTTAGGTGACAATGATGTGACATTGTCTATGGTTAAATGAGCATATCAAAATTTTAACATGGAATCAGAGCTGGTTTCCTTCGTAACAGTATAACCGCTAGAAGGAAGATCCTCAATTTCCCCCATTTTTAAGCTCATTGAGCACTTACTGAACCCACCAAGAAGGTCACCTAAGTAGGGCGCATATTTTTCCTAGATCATATCTACAAATTTATGAAGTTGAGAAATTAAATTTTTCTCATAAAACCCTAGGTCAAGGTGTCTGGCATTTAAAGGCTAAGTTGAAGTTGATTCTTGGAGAAAGGAGGTTTCCTTGACATAGCCCACTCATTGTGCTAATTGCAACACCAGTTGCAGTGCCAGTTGCAACACCAGTTGCAGTGCTAGTTGAAGTACTAGTTGTAGTTCCTATGGTCCAATGAAGTTTCTGGTAGCTTGTTGAGCAACTTATTGAAGGATTCTAAAATTATTATTACCCTAGATCAACTCGCTAGCCATTCTTCTGATAGTTCCATCTAGGGTTTTTGGTTTTGCAGTGGCAAAAAACCCTAACCCAAATTCGTTGGGAACTTTTAGTGATGTGTTGGGCCTAACTCTCGGTTTTCCTAGTGCGCCCTAGCCTAGCACACCTCTTGATTCCCTCAGTCAACAAAAACGTCAAGGTTTATTTTTTGACTAAGACAGGTTGAAGTCAAACCTCTGGTCAAAGTTGAAGTTATAAGCTAACTTTAGTCAAAATATTAGATTGATTAAGGTTGAGATTTTAGATTTTATTTGCATTATATTCCCTAACTCATATTTCTGTCAAGAAATCATATTCTCTTAGTACAGGGGACAGGTTGGAGAGAATACTTGTCATCTTGAGTGAAGGAGACTTGGAAGAAAAACAACAACACTCATTCTTGGAGATAAGACTCTAGGTTCCAAGTTTGATTAATTAAATTGATAAGTTTCCAATTTTCACATATCAAGTTTGATAATTGATACATTACAAGTAAACACTATAGTTGTGACAACAATCTTCGAAAGGATTTATTACTGCTAGATACAATGAATACTTGGTAGCATGTGACTATGATGGATACACTTGTGACATGATCTGTTTGATCATGAGATGGTTTGTGTGGACATGCTACTTGTGACATGATTTGTTTGATCATGAGATAGCCTATGTGGCTATGGTGATGCTACCTGTAGACTGGTTTGCAAGACCATGTGAGTTTTGTTGATGCCATGTGAGATGGATGGATGTGATTAAGACCATTACATGAATAACATCTTAGTTAATACCTCCCTAGCTAAGATGGAGTATTGATGTTTTGGTAGCTACAGGAGCTATTAACATCCAGTATAACCTTTTTACTTAGAGTTGAATATTCTGGAAGCAAGAGAACCATTAAACATATGTGGAATTACTCTAGGAGAGAATTCGGCCCAAGGAGAATAATGATAAAGAAATAGAAAACTCCAGAAAGAGAAGTCGTCACCATCTGGAAAAGTCACTTGGATAGGCTAGTATAAATAAGGAGGCACCTAACTCGTTTGGACCCACTCGCTCAGAAAATGGGGTGCAAGTCTAAGGAGCAACTATGGTAGTAGCTAGACCATAAATCTAAGGAGCAGCAGTGGAAACTAGGGTGCAAGTCTTTCTGGTATCTCCTTCTTATGCACTTCTCTTGCTAAAGGTACGCTATATTGGTATTGTGTTGTTGTTCCAGCAGTGGTGTTTCTGGTAAGGGTTTATTTGTTGGTTCTAGTGTGGACTTGCCAGAATCATTCTATCTAAGAAAAGGTTATTGTGCTTGGGGGTGGCATATGTGAATACCTATGGTTGGGTGACAATGATGTGACATTATCTATGGTTAAACGAGAATATCAAAATTTTAACACTTAGGGCTTGAATTACCCTATGATAGTTGTTCATTGTTGATTTTCCGCCTCACCCATAAATGATTCCTTTACCCACAAGTCAATCCACTTGCCTACATGTATGTGTAGGTCAAATGTTTCTCTCCCTTGGGAATTTCCTTTCCTCTCACATGAAAAAACTTCACTCTACCTTCCTTTGCGTGATTCACACCCATGTTTTTTAGTATGTGCCACTCTACATGGATAACCATTTGTAGGTCTGTCTATCCTCTTATTCGCGCCTCTATCTTCCTAAATATTCATCAACATCTGTACGCAACCTGAACGAGCAAAATTTTGTGCAGAAGCACAAACTCCATCTATAGTACCCACTCACTTTGGAAACCCCTCTAGTTCTACTCATGGTGGCCCTCTTCATGTGGATTTCTCTATGTAAAATCATAAAACATTTGGGCAAAGTCATCTATATCCTCTGACCTTTGATGAGCCCTTCTCAATTCACTCAACCTCCTTTTCTTGAAAATTTTCCTCCTTGGGATTGAGCCTCTTGGTGTTTCTTTTGGTATTTTTGGGGGTTTCATAATTGTTGACCCCGAATTCCACCAGAAAAAACACCGTTGAGACCTCATCGCTCTACATTTCCAGTGCCAGGCTTCTTTCCCTCCATATATGTGGGAAAGAGCTTCAACAAAAGCTTTGACTGCGATGGTATTTTGATCGGTTCTGAATATATGGGTAATGTGTTGCCTCCTATTATGCCAAAGGGCATCATTCCATGAGGAATATCACACAACTTGGTGTACTCAATATGGTCATGATCGGTTCTCTAAGGAACCTTGGCCTCTAGAATGGTTCGATCAAGGTCTGATGTGACCTCCATGCCTTCTCCTTTAATAATGGAAGCCAAATTTACTATAAAATGGAATGAAAATATCCCATCAAAAGGAAATGATTAAATCTAGCCCCAAGAATAAAACTACCATATTTGAAACAAGTGACCTTTCTCGAATTCTATATGACACATTTCCTTTGGATGAGTACTTGACATTCGTTCTTCATCATTTCCAACATTCGAAAAAACACATGATGCACAAGATGCAAATTCTACTAAATTATCAGAGTATGGAATCAGGTTGTGTATGAAAAAATATCGTAGTATGGAATCAATTGTTTATGAATAAATGTGGCAAGGTCACCACCAACTAAGCTTATAAATTATAAATTTAATTCCAACTGAAGTCAACACTGGATAAGTAGCAAGGAAAGGAACATCGTGGACGGATATTTGTCTTCATCACTCCATGGATTTCTTGAGCTTTTGTCTGTATGCATTACATTTTGAACTATTCAAAATCTTCTGGCCATTAGAGGCTTTCTTTTTATTTAAAGGCATTTGAACATTGTGGCACAATTTCGAGAAATCAGGTAGCATAGTTATGGTTTTGTCGTGGTTGAATAATGATTCACAATCTGGCATGGAGTTTGAGCGAGTCATGAGGAGACCAACTTTGGATGCTGCAAAGGATTAGTTATGATTTTTTGATTGGAAATCTTCCATATTCTCTCCATTTTCTTTTATCCAAGTCACATTGGCCTTCTCTTGCACATTTTGTCCCTTTATGGCAACTAAAACAACCTTTAGAGAAGAATGTCTGGCACGAGGAGAAAAACTCCTCTTGAACGCCTTATTTGAATCTAGGGAAGAGAGGGTTTTGCAAGAATTTTCAAAGGCATTGTATTTGAATAACATTGTATATTCGGTGATTTAAAATTTGTGTGTAACGACCCCCAACTGCACTTAGGATCATTACTACGCAGAAAACACATAAAACACATAAAACACATAAAACATAATTTTTTCTACTAACTAAAATTCATGTAGCTCATGAATTACACACATATTTAACTATTGTCTGATACCATTAAAGAAATGCATCTATAACATGCTAAAAACGACGTGAATTCAGTTCAAATAACTCAACACAACAACATATAAATTATTCTCTAACCCAGAGTTAATACACAACAATTAAACTAATAATGCAACACAAAAACAAGGTAAAAAACTTATTTTCTAAAATGGTTGTGCAACCAACTGTTTGGGAAATACGTTCCACCCAACCATAGGATTTTTGTTCCAAATATCAATAGCAAGTCACCCCTGAGTTGGGGCTAGCAATCCACAAAAGAGGGTGGTCTCTCATTGCCCACTCACAGCTCAAAAAATACCACAACCCACTGGTATTCTCCTACAACAATCCTGATTTTCCACAACTCTCTTCCTCTTGACCTTCCCAACCCAAGGAATGTATCCCTTCACTGCTCTTAGTCCATTAAGCATCCCATTCATTTATTAGGATCTCTCTGACGTAAGTAACATGGAATATCTCTACTGGGAAACTCAAGGGATCTCATTGCTAGGAAAACAACATGGAAAACAACAACAATCACTTGATTTTACAGTGCAACTCACATAGGAGTTCACTCCTCAGTCCTAACAACCCGAATCTTAAGTCTTCTACTCCAAATACGCTCCAAAATTCACCCTCCATGGTTGCTACGACTCCAAATTTTTCTTCTCTATTCTCTGCTTCTTGTTCATGCAAAAGAATTCATTGTCTAATACAAATTTCCTCTCTTTGTTTTCTTGCTTGAATTACACACTTCCCCAAACTGATTGTTCTCAGTCCCCATGCTCCCAATAACTACGGGGTGTGACTTTTCATGACCACCCTCGTACATATATTCAATGATTGGCTTTGGGGACACTCAGTCATAAATTAGAAGGTTCATATACCAATAGTAATTTTAGGAAGTGGGTTGAATTAATAGACATGGGTAATTCCCCTTTGGACCCCTCTTAGACATTCTCTTAGACCCTCCCCTCTCTTGTGGATTAATTGATCCCCTATCTCTGTCCATATCACCTACTAGTTGGCATCACACTTTGTTATAAAATTCAGAAACACAATTTGCATATACATTGCTTGGCTATGGCCACACATTATATCTACATTAAGCATTAATTAAACTAGGGATTATAGAAGGGATTTTACATTTCCCCTCCCCTACAATTGTGTGTTGTCCTCAATGCACACTATGTCTATATACATGTACAAATTTACATCATAATAGAAAGAAATACAAATTCTACAATTTTACAACTCTAGCAACAGTTCCAATCAAAATCTCATGTTCCTCTCAACCCGCTAACCCAAGGAATGTACCCCCTTCACTATTCCCATTCCATCAGGATATACCATTTGTTTGTCAGGACCCTCGATGCGTGTAGGTTAGGACTTTGAGATGTGGTTCCAGAACTCTAGCTGCTCAAAATGGAGTCTTGCATTATGTTTTTTTTCAAATTTGACAAAAATCTACTGGTATTCCTCATGCATATTTTCTTCGTGATCCCATGCTACATCTTCAAGACCATCGTACATCCATTGAACCTTTACTAACCCTATGGATTTGTTCCTGAACACCTTGAATTTTCAGTCCAGGATGCGTAGTGGTTCCACCCATAAATCCCCTTCATCTTCCATATGGATCATAGTCCAATCAATTACGTGGTTAGGGTCAGACACATATTTCTTTAATAATGACACATGAAATACATTATGCACTCTCATGGATGCGGACAATGCTAGCACGTATTTAATTGTCCCTATCTTTTCTAGGATTTCAAAAGGTCCACATATCTTGTTTCCAACTTTGGGCAGCTTCTTAATCTTAGCAAACTTCTTTTCACTTTCACTTTTAAAAATACATGTTCGCCCACTTTAAAATATCTGAAAACTGTGTTCTTGCCTGCATAAATTTTCTACTTGTCCTATACAACTTTTAAATTTTGCTTGATCTTTGTCATCTGCTCTTCCATTATGGAATAAATTAGTAAAAAAATCATCCGTAACTACTTCCCACTTCCATTATGGAATGGGAAATCCCTGCAATAACCCACCTGGATGCCTATGTTCTGTCTTCACCTTCTGACATTCTAGGAATTTGGCTATGTAATTGACCACTTCTTTATTCGTTCATGGCCAAAAGTATTGGCTTCTTACAACAACAATTGTTTTATGATATCTTGGGTTCTCGACATATGACACATTATCCATTTCCCTCATCACTACATTTTTTAGCTCATTGGAATTTGACACATATACTTTGTTTTTGTACATGAGAATTCCACTTCTTTTAGCTTAAAATTTTTAAATTTTGTCTGTAAATTTCCTTCTTGTAATGTTTCTTTTATTGTCAAATAGTGCTGATATGAATTTGCAGCCCCTAAAATTTCATATTTTAAATTTGTGTTATACATGCTAATGGTTGCAGTATGCATTTCATGAGCTCTTCTGCTGAGTGCATCAACCACCTGATTCTCTTTTCCCTTGATGTGTTTAATTTCGAAGTCATATTCACTAAGGAATTCCAACCATCCAGTTTGTCTAGCATTTAATGTGGGCTTTTCAAACAAATGTTTCAGACCACGGTGGTCTATCCTTAGCTCAAATTTCCTCCACATGAGGCAATGTCTCCACAATTTTATTGGATGAATAATGATTGCTAATTCTAAGTCATGTGTAGGATAATTCCTCTCATGTTCTTGTAATTTTATGGATTCATAGCATACCGCATGATCTTTTTGTATGATGACTCCACTGATCCCTTCCTTCCATGCATCAATGCACATAACAAAATATTCATTCGGATATACAATATTCAATATTGGCACACTGGTCAATATGTCTTTCATCTGTTGAAAAATTTCTTTACACTTGGAAGTCCATTCAAATTTCACTCCCTTCTTTTGCAAATAAGTTATTGGGCTTCCAATGTTTGAGAATCCTTTTATGAATCTTTGGTAATAACCGACAAGACCCATGAATGATCTGACCTCTGTCACATTTCTTATCACTGTCCATCCTCTAATGGCTTCTATCTTCTCGGGGTTCACTACCATCCCCTTTGCTGAAATAATATGCCCCAAGTAGTGAATCTTCTTTTGATAAAAGATGCACTCACTTAGCTTGGCATACAACTTATGCTCTCTTAAAATTTTTATCACCCTTATTAAATGATGCTCATGTTCCTCTTCTATAGATGAGTATGTCATCTAGAAACACAATTACAAACTTGTATAGGTATTATCTGATCACTCCATTCATCATGCACATGAAAACAACTAAGGCATTTGATAATCCAATTGACACTACTGTGAACTCATAATGCCCATATCTTGTTTTGAATGTTGTCTTGCTGATATATTCTTCCTTTATCCTTACTTGATGATAACCTAATCTTAAGTGAATCTTGGAAAATATATTTGCACCTTTCAGTTGATCAAATAAGTCATCAATCTTTGGAAATGATATTTGTTCTTTATGGAGACCTTGTTCAACTGTTTGAAATCAATACATAGCCTTACGATTCCATATTTATTCTTCATAAATAACATTGGGTCACCCCAAGGTGACACACTTGGGCATATATACCACTTCTTTAACAACTCTTCAAGCTGCATATGCAACTCCTTCAACTTTGGTGTGCCCATTCTGAAAGGTGCCTTGGATGCTGGGACAACTCATAACACCAAATCAATAGAGAAATCAATGTTTCACTTTGGTGGAAATCCTAGGATTTCTCCAAAAACATTCTTAAAAACCCTCAAGACCAGATGGTCTTCAATGGTTGCCACTTTATCTCTAAATTCCTCTTCCATATGAGCTACAAAATTGGACATCCCTTCCTGAAACTCTTTTTCAATTGCATGGATGAAATTTTGCTAACATCTACAACTCTCAGAATACCTTGAATCTTGCCTTGTTGCCTTCTTCATCAAGACATGTGATTGTCTTATTGTAACATTCTAGAACAACATGGTATTTTTCCAACAAATCCATGCCAATTAGACAATTATATGAAGCCAATGGAATGATGTTCACATCTACCTTTGTGTTGAGCCCATTCATGTCTATTGGACAATCTTTAACTAGATCATTGATTTTCCTCTTATCCCCTATGGCTAACTGAACTAACCAATATTTCTTGTGCTTACTCCTTTGCAAGTGAAATATTTCAATGATGTTAGAGTTTATGTAACTATGGTTAGCTCCAAAATAATTTAAAATTGCTATGGGTTGGTTGTCAATCTTACCTTTCACTTCAATCATGGGGGATTGATATTATTATTTCTTATTGTCTAAACCCGCATAAATCCTTGGCATGTTTCCTCCCACGTTTTCAACTGTTTCAACCTCTTGAATATTGTGGAAAATCCTCATTCTTTCTCCTTTGTGAGGGAAATCTCTAGATAAGGGATTTCCCTCACATCCCAAACAATGTACATATTGTTTCCTTGGCCTTTTTCCAAATGAATATGCAGTCTTGTGCTCATTTTGGGTTGACTGACCTTGCTTATTTGCTTGGGAGTTGTTCTTAAAAAAGAGTGGCTTATAACCTTTCTGCATATGATCCTTTTTACCCTTCATCTTGTCATTCCAATCTTTTTGGAAAACTGGTCTTCCTTTGCTCTACTCATAAAGATGGTTTTATCTTCTTATGGCCTCCTCCAAAGTCCAGGGGTTATCATATTATATCTTGTCACAGTAGAAAGAGGGTAACTCACTCATAAACCTTTGGATTTTGACTTTTTTATCCTTTATGAAGTCGATACACTTCAAGAATTCAAAGAATCTCTTTTAATATTAATCTATTTTCATGCTTCCCAATTTGAGTTCAAAGAACTATTTCATGTTCCTTTCATAGTAATTCTGGACAAATATTTCTCCTGAAAATATTCTTTGAACTGCCTCCATGAGATCCTCTTCTCATCAAGGTACTTGTCTTGATTAATTTGATCCAACCACATGGCTTCCTTTCCTTGCAAGTGGTATCTTGTAACTCTAGCTTCTGCCCTTGAGGCATAATCATGTAGCTGGAGATATTTCTTCAATTCCAACAGCCATGCCTCAACATATTCTCCTTTCCTATGCTAACCATTCAAATTTGGTGGCTTGATTTTCCTTAGTTCACCTTGCAAGATGTCTGCGTTAGGCCTTCTTCTATACCTCCTGACACAAGACACACTTGGGATGCTTCATGGCCCCGAAATTGCACAATTTCTTCTAGTGGATTGCCTTGGAGAATGACGACAACTACTCATGCTTCTTGACTACCTATCATTCCTGTGATCATCCCTTCTGTTTTGGGATCTAGATGCTGTCACTTGTCTAGCACTAGCTACTTGCTTAGTGCCAGAGTCTTTGTTGACTTGAGTTGGTAGCATGTACAGACTCTAAAGTATCTCTTCTCGAGCTTTCATAATCCTTTCATTATCTTCCCTATAACTCTACACTTCTCTCTATATAATTCTCATAGTTACAGGCTACTTTGTAAACGCGAAGCTTATAACCTACCTATCTCACCAACACAAATTTCTGTGTGAAACAATTACAACTTTGGCTCTTTAGATGATAGGAAATTCTCGACCGCTCAAGCCATAAGTCGAGTCAGAAAGGAAATGAGTTAAGTTGAGTCAGAAAGGAGGTCGAAAACAGGGCAAGTCGACCAAGTCGAGCTAGACATAAGTTGGGTAGACCAAAAGAGCCAAAACTGACCAAAATGACATACGGTCGAAGTGAGGGTTAATTAGGTCAGCTAAGAATGACCATCGATCGAATGGGGAAAGGAAGGTGACAAAAAGGAAAGCCCACTCAGAATGGGTCGACCCGTGGGAAGAATAATTAGTCAAAGGGCAGATTCAACGACCAACCATGAGGGAAAAGCCATTTAAAATCAGATTTTGCAACCAACACTTGTGGGGAAAGTATATAGGGAGAATTTGATAGTCGACATTATGTAAAAACTTACAGAGGGCGGATTAGACAACATCTTGTGTAAAGAAAACATTTTGGGCAATTTGGAAACCCACGACGAGTTAAAACGTGTTGGAAGTTAAGTCAGGTAATCAACGATAGAGGAAAACGTTTTGGGGTAGAATAGGAAACATGCGAATGTGAAAAAATGTATATATGGTCCATCGGTGGCTAATGAATTCCCAGACAACCCTAAATTTCGATACACATGCCATCTATGATTTATGGGCAAAGGGAAAATGCCCAGCGAAGTCAAGAATGTTCCCAACGGCTCAAAACGAACTAGAAACCCCCACTCAATTCACAACGGTTCAGGAAGGATGGTCGTCGATTTTCCAACACCGAAATCAATGCACGACTATTGTTAAGGATATGTTAGGCGAGCTTATGAATCCATAATGACCAGATTCATATAAAACAAGCTCAAGTCGAAAATGGTACGAAATTCCATTTTACTAAAATAAAAAAATGTAGACACCCATTAAGTTACAGTCTACAACATTTACTATTCATAAACAAATACAATCATAGACAATCATCATGCATAAAACTCAGAATTTACCCTAGAAACCCAAACAAGAAAACCAACATTCTTTTGGCTTCGACGAGACTCTTATTTATTCAACAATGAACAAGTTATAGGTTCTCTTGTTCATCTCTACGCTCCTTGGTGACATATGGGTAGCCTCTCTACATCATTTACAACCAAAGAACCCCTTTCTCATTGTGGGGATACATGATATAGAATGTTGAGTCGACTCGGAGGATAACTGGAAGGTCAAGCATCCCTGACACTTTAACTTCTCTCTAGTTCGTCTCTCCTTCATTTCTTTATTTGTTTGTCTTTTATCCCACATGAAAAAGGTATTATTAGAGTCTCATTATTCCTTTACATACAACCATATACTGCCCGACTTTACATATATTACATACAAAATGGACATCAATCATGATGGAATGGGGCCCTTCACGCCAATGAGTCGATCTCCTTCTCGTCCATAACCTTAACTTTGCTTGTGCTGATCATCTTAGAGTCCTATGTCAATATCCAATTGTTCTTGTCAAATCTAATTCAGATCACACCTCCCTATTGGGAGGCTTTTGGTCCCCCAAAGCTGCCAAGGATAGATGAGGGAACTTTCTTGTGGTCTGGTCCCTCTCATACCACTTCACTTTCCTTGCAGTCTATCCCTTGAGACCATCTTCCACATTTATTGATGTCCTCTACGAGTCATCTACTCCTTGTGCTATAGAACCATGTCTTCCTTCAAATCCTCAAGTCATTGAGGTGCAAGGTCTTCAATAGTTGGGAGAACCTGATGTTCTTCCTTCTCACCATGGAGGGTTCGAACAACTTCAAATTTTCCACATTCACGACTGAGATGATCTACATATAAGGTAGAAATTTCGGTCTGAAGGCATTCTCGTTCATTTGCTCAACGATCTCAAATGGTCCATATCTAAGGGCATTGAATTTCTTTGTTTCTCCTTGCAGTTGTTCCTTACAAATATAGAGCCACACCTCGTCTCCAATGCAGAATTTATGAACTTCCCTGTGTTGATCATGTCTGGCTTTATACAACTGCTGGCTCTTCTTGAGCTACTCCTGAACCCTTAGATATATCTGCATGATCTTATCCACGAATGTGTTCACCGTCTGCTCTTCTTCTTGTAGTCCTCGTTCTTCATTCCGCTATCCATAAACAATATCAAATGGTGAAGGAGGTAAATAACCAAAACAAGTCTCAAAAGGAGACTTATTGGTGGAAGAATGAAGTGCTCTATTGTAAGAATGTTGAATGTAGACTATCTACTCGTCCCAAGTCTTTGGATGTTTGCTATTGTATCCTCTCAACAATTTCTCCAACGTCTTATTTAATACCTCAGTTTATCCATAAGCTTGAGGATGAAAGGAAGTGAAGTATTTCAAATTGGTATCCATTCTTTCCCAAAGCGCTGTCCAAAATCTGCCTAAGAACCGGTTGTCCCAATCAGATATGATGGAAGTTTACAATCTGAAATGTACCTAGACATGGATGAAAAATATGTTGAGTTTTGGTACCTTGGGAAGTGGTCTCCTAGTGTTATTGATGTGCCTAACATGAAAGGGGAAAAAATACCCCTTCCTCCTTTTACTTTATGTTATAAAGTCAAAGTGACTTTATGAGCTCATTAATCGTAAAGTGACTTTATTAACATAAAATGACTTAGGGAACTTAAGTAAAGGGGGATATCTAATTTCCACCCTTTACCTTGGTTGGATAAGATCTAATCCTAGCCATTGGTTCCTAGATTAGTCTAATGAGAAGGCTAAAGGAGAGGTGAAGCAGGATAAAAGAAATTCATTTTTCACTTGTATGAGAGGTGAAGAGAAGAAGAGGAGAAGTGTGGAGAATAAAAAGAGAAGGGGCACACTTGAGAAGAGGGCGCACAAGTTAAGAGGATGAGGGAACACTTGGGAAGAGGGTGCACTTGTTAAGATAAGAGGGTGCACAAGTAGCTACAACAGACACACTTGTTGAGAGATAGAAGGGCGTACAAGAAACTACAATAGGTACAAATCCCAAGCAAGAGGGAAACAAGAGGAAGGATGCAAATCCCAAGGAAGAGGATGAGCACTTCAAGGAGAAACTTGCTGCCAAAATTGAGATAAGTTGGTTGTAGTAAATCTGGTTCCTCATGTTTAATTTCTCTATTGTAATATTTCTCTAAGAGCTCCATAATAAATTTCCTCTTCACTAGTTTTCCCCTTGGGGGTTTTTCTAGGGTCATGTTGACAAAAAATTATTGAGTACAATTCCGTGGTTTGCATTGTTTATTATCAACATCTAAATGTAAACGATCTAGAGGTGTATTTCCCATTTTTAATGAATGTTTAAACAAGAATGTATGAACAACAAACCTATCATATCTAACCTTGAAACGAAAAAATTAAAATGAGCAGTAAATCAGTCTTGAAGGCAACATATTAATGATTTGAAAACAACACTATAATAGGCTTGCTAGTGTCCTTGTGACAGTCAAATATTAGAACTGTTAGGAAACCTTTTAGAGCCTTAACATTCTTTATGGTATCAGAGCAATGAGAATGGGACCCAAAGTCCTTAGCCAGTCTGCACCAAAATCCATGAGAATGGGACCCAAAGTCCTTAGCTAGTCTACACCCAATACAATGTCACAACCTCCCATGTCGATAGAAAACATACGGGATTTCAGGTGGTAGTCACCAATTTGGAGACACACATTTTCACAATGCCCTCCACATTTCATGGAACCACCATTGGCAATCATGATTTGGNGAGCAGAGAAGCCAGTGAGAGCATTGAGGGAAATGACCGTTTCTACTTCAGGAGGGTCCGCGGAAGGGGTTATGTTAGTGGATTCAGTTGACTTAGAAACAAGGGGAGTTTCGACATCCTCTTCCAAAATATCTTCAGAGATGGCCATAAAAATATTTTTTTCTTTACACTTGTGGCCCGGGAAATATTTTTCATCAAAGTTATAACAAAGGCCTTTGAGTTGGCGTTCAACCATTTCAGCCATGGTCAATTTTTGGATCTTTAGTGGAGGAGAGGGAGTAGTGGGATTTACTAGTTTAGGGCGAGGGATAAAGGAGGGTTTTCAGTTTTGAAAAGATACCACCTGTTGTGATTCTTTAGCTCTTTTAGTAGCCTCCACCCAACTCTGAGGCTGAGCCATGAGTACATGGGCCCGAATCTCATCCTTGAGGCCACTGATAAAATACTCTCAGAAAAAGGCATCATACATGCCCTCTGTTCTAAAAGCCAGGCGCTCAAAGGCAGCTATAAAGTCTTCCACTGTTCCTAATTGTTTCAACTTTGTCAAATGACCCAAATGGTTGGTGTCAGTGTCAAAGCGCTCATAAAGCTCTGCCACAAAGTGTGTCCAAGCAATATACCCTTGACGAGAAGTTTTTCTCCATTGCCATCATTGCCAACGTTCTTGATCTAGATGAACACCATACCGGAGTTTGGCCAAGTCATCTGTAATGCTGTATAAAGAGAAATGATGTTCCATTTGGGTTACCCAACCAGTGGGGTCCGAGCCATCAAATTTGGTCACATCCACCCGCAGAAGGCGTAGGTCACATTAAAAGTGATGGTTCTGAAAATTATGGGAATGAGAGGAATGGTCTCCTTCAGTATGTGGAGGTGAGGAAGAGGAAGGGTTATCTGTAGGGATATGCAGTTTAATGCAGTGCCGAAAAGACATATTCAATCTGGGTGGTGAGGTCTTGTTTGATTTCCTCCATTGAGGACTGCATGGTTGTATTGATGGCGACAACATTGGCACTGCGTTGTTTCACTTCTTGTTGGGTCTCGATGAGACCAGATTGCAAGGTGTTGAAGTGAGCTTACAAGTCTTGGCTATGGGTATGGGCCATGAGGATGGTGGAACTGAAAAGGAGCGGGCGGGGTAAAAAATTTTGCCGAAAAATGATATGGATGAAGGTGATAAGGGCGAAGAGATGAATCCAATGGAATAGGTCTCAAATAATGGTGAAAAAATTTCCAATTTTTTTTTTTCCTATGGAGTTATACTCCGGTCTAAAGAATACTGCAGAGAGGAAATGCCCAAATGCTTAACTAGAAAGAAATGTGTATTTACTTGGCAACCCGAACATAGTTGCACGACAATAGATCTTGTCTGTTTTAATTTGTTTATGTCCAAGAATCTGGTGTCGGCTATTTCTTTTTGAAGCAAATCCATTGTGTATACAGAAGGCGCATAGCTTCAATGACCCTTTTTCTTTTATCCGCACTTGACGAACCAACCATGAGATCCCCTCCTTCGCCGGGCCCATCGGCTACTTATGGGGTGCCGATAGCTAGTTCTGTCCCCAAGGGTTAGGTATTCAATGGTTCTATAGACAAGGGTTTTCCCTGTGCTATAGCTCACTGATATACGTGCGGGGTCCAACAATAGTACTCGGCCCAATATCTCAGGGCACTAACTAAGGAGGATAGACCGTACCCTTAGCTATACTACCCGACTACCCAGGTACTAGAGAGTATCTTCTTGAGTGCTGTTCTCGGTGACACTATAGCAGTCAGGTGGATGATCGGTTTATCTAAAGAGTGCTTCAGGTAATCTAGGACGATCCGTACACAGGGGTTGTCTGATGCACTACCACTCGAAGGGGTACCAACAGGGGTTACAAGGGTGGCCAACAGATGTGCGCTTCAGTACCACTTGTATTTCCTGCGTGTATGAATCCCTCAACCGTGGGTTTATGCACGTAACGATAGATCTTTGTGGCTTAAAGATGTCGGAATATGTCTCTACCCTGAAAACAAATTTAACCCACACTTTCTACCGAGGAAAGTGATCTGATACCACTTGTAATATACCAGATATAAAATGTATGCAAAACATAAATAAAATGCTAGAAATGGTAGAATTACAACAATATAACCAGAACATTCACCACAATAGCACTGAAATGATATAAGAATAACAACATAAATAACACTTTGAATCTGAAAGCAACGTTCACGGGCCTCTTCGAGGGGGCAACCTCCAGTTGAGAAGAGCTCTATTACAATAATTTCCAAGCTAGGGTTCTCATACCTTCGACTCCTATTTATACTAAATATGTCTATTAAAAGAAGCATCTAGAGGAAGATCCTTCTAGAAGCGGAAGCTTCTATTAGGTCTTCTTACATCCGTCTTATTCTATTTTATTGAAAGGCCTTATTAATATTGACCTTTATTACATCCGAATATATTGTTCTACCTATGTGCGGGTTAGGACCCTAACACTAAGGGCACAAGAGGGCTGATACAAATTGCAGAGAATGGGCAGATTTTTATCTCACCTTGGAAGCTTCAAATACACACCTAATATTGGCATGTGGACAACAAATTTCTTTGGTCATTTTTTTCATGAGTGGGTAGCCATGTCAGTTGGAGGCCAGTTGAGGGTGGAAGATAGGCTAGCTGGGGTTGGAAATTGGTCTCCATGGAAGGATATGATAGTTTTGATTTTGGAGGAGGGTGAGCTATGGGACATTGTGGAGAGTCCTGTGGTTCCTCCTATAGATGTAGTGCTCTTGGTAGAGTTCATGAATAGGAACATCAAGGCTAAGAGGACTATCCTAGATGTAGTGAAAGACCACATTATTCCTCATGTTTTTGAAAATAACTTTTCATTTTATATGTGGCAGTCCTTATGTAGCCTTTATTAGAGCCCTAACCAAAATTGGAAGATGGTTCTCCAGGAGAAATTGAGGGGCACTAAGATGACTAACACTGATTCTGTCACCTCATTCCTCACGAGGTTTTCACGGATTCATGATGAGTTGACAGTTGTGTGGGAGATACTGTATCCATCAGAGTTGGTGATAACAACTTTAAATGGATTCTCCAAACCTTGGGAGAGCTTTGCACAAGGCATTGTAGCCATAGAGCATATGCCTAGCTAGGAGAGGCTATGAGATGACTTTGCACAAGAGGAGCTCAGGATTGGCTCAAGATATACTAGTCAACAACATGGTGGGGATGATGGTGAGGATATTTCTCTTTCTACAAAGGGAAAGAAGAAGACCAAGAAGGGTCCCAAGGGTGGGGCCAAGAAACAATAGAAGGGAGGTGAGCAAAAAATGGATATGAACAAAGTTAAATGATTTTCTTGTAACAAGATGGGGCACTATGCTGGACAATGTACCAATAGGAAGAAGAAGCTGTAGGATGATACATCATAGGGGAGACAACCTCAAGTGTCTATTACACTGAGTTTAGGGGTGAGTGGTCCACCCAGTACAACTGTTGGATCACAGGTGTATAGTACACAAACCAATATAGGTGCATGTTGTTCAGGATCTCAAAAATCTATAGTGATATCTATGGATGAGACTGAGGGGCATGAGGGTACTTCTCCATAGGCGATTACTTAAGGGAAGAGGAAATAGAGATGGTTTCAGGAGACCTTGAAGGAATCCAAGGAGTATGTTGGTGAGCCCCAGAGGTTGATGAGAGAGAGAAGAGCACTTCCTACTTGGCCATGGTGACTAACATCAGAGATTCTGAGCCCACTAATTTTGTGCAGGCAGCAGAACAACAGGTATGGAGAGATGCCATGCAAGAGGACTATGATTCCATTATGTGGAATGATGTGTAGGAGGTGGTGCCTATACTAGAGGGGAAGTTAGTTGTGACTTCCAGGTGGTTGTACAAGATTAAGTATGCTGCATATGGAAGCATTGAGAAACACAAGGCTCGATTTGTGGTGAGAAGATTCTCTCAGGTTGAAGGGATTGACTATGATGAGACATTCACACCACTTGCGAGATATACTTCCATCAGGAGTATTATGGACATTACAATAAATATGGGTTGGAAGATCCATCAGATGAATGTGAAGACAACATTTCTGAATTGTCTTATAGAGGAGGAGCTATACATTGAGAAACCATAGGGGTACAAGGTGTTTGGGAAAGAATCCCATGTGTGCCTCTTGAAAAAGGAACTGTATGGTATAAAGCAAGCTCCATGAGCTTGGTATTCTAAGATCGAATCTTACTTGCTACAGATAGGATTTGAGAAGAGTGAGGCGGATCCAAATATCTATTACATTGTTTATGGAGAGGACAATCTCATTCTTATCCTATATGTTGATTACTTGTTTATCACTAGAGTGGAGGAGCTCATAGCTGATTGCAAGAGGGTCTTGCTTCAGAGTTTGAGATGAAGGACATAGGATTGATGCATTATTTCTTGTGGATGGATATTTGGCAGGAGGATAGGCACTTTTTTTGGGGACAGGGGAAGTATGCAGCGAATATTATGAGCATATTTCAGATCGAAGATTGTAGACCCATGTCGACACCCATGGTCACTAGTTGGAGGAAGATTAGTGCTTCCGAGTTCGAGTTGGTGGATGCCACGAGATATCGTCAGTTGGTTGTTTCATTGATCTATTTGGCCAACACTAGAGCATATATTTTTTTGCTGTGAACACTCTCAGTCAGTATATGGTGGAGCCTAGGAGAGTGCACTTGATAGTAGCAAAACATGTTTTGAGGTACATAGCAGGGTCAACGGAGTATGGTTTGGACTACGTCAGAGGTGATGGGGTCAGATTGATTGGCTATACAGACTCATATTGGGCAGGACGTGCAGTTGACATGAATAACACTTATGGGTGTTGTTTTGGGTTGGGATCGACAGTTGTTTCCTGGTTCAACCAGAAACAAAAGTCAGTGGAACTGAGTTCTATTGAGGCAGAGTATATGGAAACTAGTCAGGCTAGATGCGAGGCTATTTGGATTTACAAGTTATTGGTTGGTCTATTTGGTCATGAATTGAGGCCTACAATGATTCACTGTGATAATCAGAGTTGTATCAAATTCTCTAAGTATCCATTCTTTCACAACATGTCAAAACACATAGAGATCATATAGGACTTCATCCATGATTGGGTTCAGAGAGGAGAAATTCATCTTTAGTACATATCTACTCATGAACAGATTGCAGAGATTCTCACGAAGTCTTTGCTAAGGGGAAAGTATGTCTACTTCAGAGACAAGATGGGAGTGGTGAAGAACATTTTCCTCGGTAAGAGGGAGTGTTGAGTTTTGGTACCTTGGGAAGTGGTCCCCTAGTGTTACTGATGTGCCTAACAATAAAGGGGGAAAATCACCCCTCCCTCACTCTACTTTATGTTATAAATTCAAAGTGACTTTATGATCTCATTAATCATAAAGTGAATTTATTAACATAAAGTGACTTAGAGAACTTAAGTAAAGGGGGAGATCTAATCTCCCCCCTTGATCTTGGTTGACTAAGATCTAATCCTATCAATTGGCTTCTAGGTTAGTGTAATGAGGATGCTAAAGAAAATGTGAAGGAGGAAAAAGGGCATTCATTTTTCACTTGTATGAGAGGTGACGAGAAGAAGAGAAGTGTGGAGAAGAAGAAGATAAGGGGCACATGTGAGAAGAGGGCACACAAGCTAAGAGGATGAGGGCGCGCTTGTTAAGAGAAGAGGGCGCACAAGAAACTGCAACAATCACACTTGTTGATAGCTACAAGGGCGCACAAGTAGCTACAACATGCACAAATCTCAAGCAAGAGGGTAACAAGAGGAAGAGCACAAACCCCAAGGAAGAGGGCATGCACTTCAAGGAGAAACTTGCTTCCAAAATTGAGATAAGTTGGCTGTAGTAAATCAAGTTCCCCATGTTTAATTTATCTGCTATAATATTTCTCTAAGAGCTCCATAATAAATTTCCTCTTCAATGGTTTTCCCCTTGGGGTTTTTCCAAGGTCACGTTGACCAAATATTATTGAGTACAATTCTATGGTTTGCATTGTTTATTATCAACATTTAAGTGTAAAATGTCTAGAGGTGTATTTCATGTTTTTAATGAATGTTTAAACAAGAATGTATGGACAAAAAACCTATCATATCTAACCTTGAAAACAACAACATTAAAATGAGAAGTAAATCAGTCTTGAAGGCAGTAGATTAGTGATTTGAAAAAAACACTATAACATGCATGTCAGTGTCCTTGTGATAGTCAAATATCAGGCTGGTTAGACAATCTTTTAGAGTCTTAAAATTCTTCAAAATAGTTCAACTGCCTCACGTCTAGAGATTGTCTTCTTACAAGGAATGAGCACACTCATTTTACTGAAACAATCCACCACAATGAACAAGTAGTCTGGCCTCTACGAGTCATAGGTAAAACTACAACAAAATCCATGGAGATGCTCTCCTAAAGTTTGCTTGGCACTGACAATGGCATGTACAAACCAAGTTTCCTATTGCTTGGATTGCTAGTGCTGCAAAGAACACAACCTCTAACAAACTTTGCCACATAATTATGNCTTGAAGTGTGTGCTTCTCTCATCAACTGAACTCTTCCATCCCGAGGTATCCATAGTTTGTCCAGTTTATACAACAACCCATCTTGGAGGTGATATTCATTTCCTTCCATGACAGTGACCACCCTCTCCTTTAACTGCTTGTAGACTCCTCTGAAATCTTCATCTCCCTCATAATCTTCAATCAAAATCTCATAAGTGAAAGGCTCAAGTTGCATTATCATTCCAATTGTTGCAATCTTCTTTAGTGGTGGTCGAGAGAGCATATTTTCTAGTCTATTCGTGACTCCTTTCTTGTACTTAATCAATAAATGAAATTGCTGCAAGAAACCTAATCACTTGTAATGTCTCATCTGCTGCATCTTGCTTTGAATTTGTAGATACTGAAGGGGATGATGATCTGTGTGTATTATAGTCTATTTTCCCAAGAGGTAATGCTTCCACTTCTTCACTGCTTGTACAATTGCAAAGAGATATTTATCATACACGGGGTAGTCAGTATTGCTCCATGAAATAAATCTGAATGGTAGCACACACGAATTCCTCCTTGCATGAACACTACTCCTAATGCATATCCACTAGCATCAATATCTAGCTCAAAAGGTCACTACAAATTTGGCATGGCTAAGACTGGGGATCATTGATTTTCTTCTTCAAGTCTTCAAATTCTCTTTTTTGTGTCTTTCCCCAATGAAAGCTCTTCCCTTTGGCAGTTATGGCATGCAATGGTGCTGCAACTATAGAGAAGTTTACAATGGATTTCCTCAAATACTGAGCTTCTCCCATGAAACTCTTGACCTCTTTCAGGTTGGTTGGAATAGGCCATTGGGTGATGGCCACAATATTCTCTGGATCTACCCTCAACTCTCCTCCTCCAATCATGTTCCCAAGCTATATCAAGGAAGTCTTTCCAAACTCACATTTTTGCAAGTTGGCAATCAACTGAGTCTTCTTCAAGGTCTCTAATACCTATGTCACATGTGGGAGGTGCTCTTGCTAAGTGTTTCTAAATATTAATATGTCATCCAGATATACTATCACGAAAGATTCAATGAAGAGGCATAGCACATCATTCATGAGTTTCAAAATGTTGCAGGTGCATTGCATAATCTAAAAGGCATTACTAACCACTCATACAAACCTTGTCTTGTTTTGAACACTTTCTTCCACATGTATTCTTCTTTGATCCTCACTTGGTGGTAACTTGGTTTAAGGCCTAACTTAGTGAAGAATTTGGCTTGCTGCAATTGATACAATAAGTCATCAATCCTTGGCAAAGGATATCTATTCTTGATGGTGATCTTATTCAGGGCACGATAGTCAATGCACATTCTCTAGCTTCCATATTTCTTTGGCACCATGATGATGGGCGAACCACATGGTGATGTATTGGGTATGATGACTCCCTGCTCCAATAACTACTGCAAATTCTTCTTTACTTCATCTGCTTCAATGACATATTGCCTATACAACCCAATGTTAGGAAGCAGTGACTCCAACAACAACTAAATCTCGTGTTCAACTTCTCTCTTGGATGGTAGTCCCTAAGGTTCTTGAAACACTTCCCTATAGGCTTCAATCAACTGTTGTATTTGTTGAAGATGCTCACCACTACATCCTTCCAAGGATGCCTTCATCTCCAACTCGCTGCCTTCTCCTTGCTGCTTTCCTTCTCTCAGGAACAGCAAGACAAACTTTTTTGCACTACCCATGATTCTTCTTGCACGATGAGCACTGATCAAAGAGAGCTTAGCTTTGTCCTAGTGTGCATTTATGGCACAAGATTTTCCATCCTTTACTAGCCTATATTGGTTCGCTCTCTTTCTGAAAATGACATCCCTCACATATAAAAATGGACTTCCCAAGATGGCTCCACATATGTCTAGAAGAACCACATCTACAACTTCTTCATAAACAAAGTTTTGAATGATGGCAAACTTACATTTTCACTGCTTGATCACTTCCAATTCCACATATTGTATTACCCAAACTAGGGGATATGGATACATATGATCTTGAGTCTCCAGTCCAAGCTTCTCAACAAGTTTTGAAGATATCAAGTTGGATTGTGAACCTAGGTCAAACAAACAATCCACCTTGCTTTGCTTCATGTGGATTTTAATGCAGAAAAGTTTAGTCATCGCCTTCTCCTTCTTGTGATTGCAACTAACTAATACTACCTCTTTCTTAAGATTAGTGCAATTAATCTTCCCTTCTAGGTCTGATGTGCTAGCCACATGTTCCTCAACATCCAATGATATTAATGCTTTCTTTTTCTTTTTTTCTGAAAATATTTGGGGCGCTTCTTAGGGTGAGATTTCCAACAATTCTCCTTAGTGTGTCTCTTTCAATCACATCCTTTACATTGTTGGATGGAAGGTGTTTACTCTTCTATTGTTGCCACAATCTTCTTCTCATTTCACTTCTTTTTATTTTTCCTCTTCCTTTGTTGCTCTTGTGATTCTACTTGCTTGTGACAATTTGTTTGTTGCTTCGCTTGTCCCCCTCAATGTATTGTGTTTGAATACTGGCCACATTAATTGTCTTTGGTATAAATAACATCAATTGCCTACAAATCCGAGGTAAAAATGCCCCCAAATACTTGACTAACATGTGTGGAATTTGGAGAGACACCCATATGAATTGCTCTCTTCCTGAAATCTGTCGTGAACTCTTGCATGGATTTTCCTTGTCTCTGTCTGAAGTAATTCCATACTATTTGTTGGTGTTCCTTATACCCTATTGGATAAAATTGAGATTTGATCATGTTCTTGAACACTTCCCAATTAATCACTAGTGACCCATTTCCTAGTGCTTTGCTTACCGCATCACTCTCCCAACTTTTCAAAGCATGGCCTTCAAGCTTCAATCGAGCAAAAACAATCTTTTGTTTTCTAGTTACCTCATGCATACTGAAGTATACTTCCATCTATTGTAGCCATTGGTTTAGTCTGATAGCGTTCACTTCCCCAGTATATGGCTTGATGTCCATCTTGGCCTCTACATGGAAAGGTACCTATGTTTTGTTGTAGCTGCACTCTCCCATCTCTGACTCAATCTTACACTCTGTCTCTAGCTTATTTTCTTCCTTCTTGGGGCCTTCATGCCCATCATATTTTGATGGTGTTTCCTTGATCTTTGTTGCCAATAGTTGTGACACCATTAATGTCAATGTGGCCAAACTCTGCTCAAATCAATCCAACTTGACCTTAGGATCTTTTTCTTCTTCATAATGTTCCCCTGACATTCTTATGCTCTACTTCACTCTAGACCTAGCAATAAATCTTGTCCACTTATTCTATAATCATTGCAGATACTTAGCATACATGTCTCATTAAATGCATTCTAACTTATGCTCTAATACCATATGATTCGTAAACGAGAGGCTTATAGTCGATCTGTTTCACTAACATTGAATTCTCTGTTAAACAATTACAACTTTGGCTGTTTGGATGATGGGAAATTCTCGATCACTCAAACCACAAGTCAAGTCGGAAAGGAAATGAGTCAAGTCGATTTGGAAAGGAGGTCATAAACATGGCAAGTCAACCAAAAGAGCCAAACCCGACCAAAAGGACACCCGGTTGAAGTGAGGGTGAATTGGGTCGACTAAGAATGTCTGTCAGTCGAATGAGGACAGGAAATCGACCAAAAGGAAATCCCATTCAGAATGGGTCAATCTGTGGACAAAACAATTAGTCAAAGGGTGGATTCGACGACCAACCATGAAGGAAAAGCCATTTAAAATCAGATTTTGCAACCAAAAACTGTGGGGAAAGTATACAGAGTGAATTTGATAGTCGATAGTCCGTAAAAATGTGTAGAGGGCAGATTCGCCAACCTATTGTGTAAAGAAACATTTGGGGCAATTTTGGCAACCCAGAACGAGTCAAAACTTGTTGGAAGTCAAGTTTGGTAATCAACGACAGAGGAAAATGTTTTGGGGTGGCATAGGAAACAAATGAATTTACAAAAACGTATATATGGTCCATTGGTGGCTAATGAATGCCTAGAAAACCCCGAATTTCAATATATACACCGTCTATGATTTATGGACAAAGGGAAAACGCCTAGTGAAGTCGAGAATGTTCCCAATGACTCAAAATGAAATTTGAAACCCCCACTAAATTCACAATGGCTCAAGAAGGATGACCATCGATTTCCCAACGAAGAAATTAATGCATGACTATGGTTAAGGAGCTGTTAGGCTGACTTACAAATACAAAACGACCATATTCATATAAAACAAACTCAAGTCTAAACTAGTGCAAAATTCTATTTTACTAAAATAACCCGCAGACACCCATTAAGTTACAATGCACAACATTGACCATTCATAAACAAATACAATCACAGACAATCATCACGCATAAAACTCAGAATTTACCCTTGAAACCCAAATGGGAAAACCAACATTCTTTTGGCTTTGACCAAGCTCTTATTTATTCAACAATGGGCAAGTTACAGGCTCTCTAGTTCATATCTATGCTCCTCAGTGACATTTGGGTAGCCTCTCTACATCATTTACAGCCAAAGAAACCCTTTTCTCATTGCAGGGATACATGATATAGAATGTTGAGTCAACTAGGAGGTTAACTGGAAGGTTAGACATCCCCAATAATTCAACTTCTCTCTAGTTCATCTCTCCTTCATTTCTTTATTTGTTTGTCTTTTATCCCACGTGGAAAAGGTGTTATGAGAGTCTCATTATTCCTTTACATACAACCATACATTGCACGACTTTACATATATTACATACAAAATGGACATCAATTGTGATGGCATGGGGCCCTTCATGCCAACAAATCAGTCTCCTTCTTCGTCCATAGCCTTAACTTTTCCTGTGCTGATTATCTTAGAGTCCTACGTCGATAGCCAATTTTTCTTGTAGGATATGATTCAAATCATAGGCTCATGTCTGCCTCTTCTTCCATTAGCCCCTGTCTTAACATCCATCACGCTGATATGCAAACCTCTAATCTCCTCCTCGTGGCTGTAAGATCCCTGGGCATCGTCCATAACTCCATTCCTCATATAAGATCCAAATTTGTTTTCCTGTATCTTTAATTCTGCAAGAAGTGTGCATGTACTAATTATTGTTAGCACATGCATACTATAAAACATTTCATTAATTAGAATATAAGTTATTCTTCATATCAATTTACAAAGAACACAATGCGCCAATTCAAAATATGACTCTTCAGACTATTCTTATCTGAAATAGCTCTCCAATGGCTATACTCATGCCTCATTATGAGTTCTGAGCGAAAAGTTACAACATTCACAAGTTGTAATTTTCCACTCATTACTCTGTTTTTACTGCTACAAAATTTACTTTAATACTTTTTGAGAAATTTTAGTGCCCAATTAAAAAGTCCAGGTGGATAGATGGATTCTCCTCCTTAAGACATTTCTAGTGACTATTTGTTTTCTCAAAACTGATTTCTGAGTTGAAAGTTATGGTCCAGACAAGTTTAGATTGTTTTCCCATTTTATCCTTGTATGCTACATGTGTCTTCTTTCCTTGCATGCACATTTTACGCACTCATATTTTAAATTTGGTTCCGTGGCTGACTTATATGGTTCATAATATTTCTATAGAATACTCCTGTTCCCCAAATGGATTTCCCTCTGGAAGTAAATTGGTGCCAACATTATACCCTTAACTATTTCAATTGTAACTTTCTCATACAAGCTTTGTTTTGCGCCCAGAGTAGCACATTGGAAATCTCTTTATAAGTTATTTTATATAATTTATAGGGATGTGGTGTGCCAAAGGTACACCTTCTTCTCGTAAAAATTCGCTGCTTAGAAGCATTGTTTAGGGCCTCGAAATCGCCCCACAAGTTCAATACCTTGAAAAATTTGGAAATTTTTTACTTTAACAACAACCTATTAATTTGAGTCATTGATCTCAAAATTGAGAGAAATCTCAACCATCAATCTTCACTCTATTGATGATCGACAATAGACGTTTTTCTTTGGATGCGTTCAACACTATTCCCAAATTGTCGACCTGACCATCGACCATCGACCCTTTCCTTTGACAACCAACTTGCAAGACATTAATAAACCAACCAACTCGACCATCGACCATCAGTGATTCCTCTAGGACGAATGAAACGATTTACCAATTTGACCAACCCAATCATCGACCATCGACCCTTCCTATTGGAATACAAAAACACTTCACCAATCTGACCGACCCGATCATCGGTCATCAACCATTTCTTGGTTGACATGGTCTGACATGTGGATGTTGACGTGGCATGACACATCATCCTATGGTGTCAACCTGGTTGACATGGCATGACATGCCATCCACCTCTTTTTTTAATCGAAGAACAACAATTTCCCTGGGATGATCCAAACACCTTGCCAAATTGGTCAACCCGATCATCGACCATCAAGGATCGACGATTCCTCTTGTCGAGCGAAGACCTTGCTAAAACAACCGATCTAACTATCAATGATTTCTCTTGCTAAACCAAATACTTCATCCACTCAGTCGATCCGATCATCAACTATCGGCCCTCAGAGTTATCTTTTGTTGATTTAACTTATTTAAGAAATTTTGCCGACTCCCAACATTTAGCAAATGTTCGACCAAAAACAAAATGAATCTGGGCCGTCGATCCCCAAGCCAAGATGATCTTGACCATCGATTGGATCCCTTTTCCAATCCTTCGAAAACTAATTCAGACCATTGATCTACTCCACTTTGCAAACCTCCAAAAATGAATCATGTCAGTTCATCTGCTAGACCTTGCCAAACTCCAATAAACCTTACAGTTTTTAAAATTAATTTGCAATGAACTTGGTTTACCGATTTCAAAATCAAACGCGATCTCGGTCGTCGATCCATCGAACTTCGCCCAATTCTATATCGGTCATTAAAACATAAAATTTGACCTTCCAAATCGAATTTAGCTTTGCAACTCTGCATATTGATGCCCCATATCATCCCTTCAACAATTCAGAGGCATTTACACTCGGATTTAGGGATTTCACTCTAATTTTCTCTATTTTTCCCCAAATTCGTGACAGAGCAAAATGTAACAACAAATTTTCCCAAATTCGCACTGATTCTTGGCCCATATGGGTCCAGTGTTGAACTAGAAGCTTTAATACCATTATGTAACGACCCCTAGCTGCATTGAGGATCATTACTACAGAGAAAACATATAAAACATAAATTTTCTTCTAACTAAAATTCATGTAGCTTACCAGCTATGAATTACACTCATATTTGACTATTGTCCGATAACATTAAATAAATGCATCTACAACATGCTAAAAAATATATGAATGCAGTTTAAATAACTCAACATAACAACATATAAATCGTTCCCAAACCCAAAGTTTATACATAACAATTAAGCTAATAATGCAACACAGAAACAAGGTAAAACACTTATATTTTAAAACGGTTGTGCAACCAACTTCTTGGGACAAACGTTCTACCCAATCATAGACTTGTTATTCCAAATATCAATAGCAAGTCACCCCCAAGATGGGGCTAGCAATCCACAAAAGAGGGTGGTCTCTCACTGCCCACTCACAACTCAAAAAATCCTGCAACCCACTGATATTCTACTACAACTATCTTGATTTTACACCAGCTCTCTTCCTCTCGACTTGCCCAACCCAAAAAATGTACTCCTTCACTGCTCTCAGTCAATTATGCGTCCCATTCGTTTATCAGGGTCTTTCTGGCACATGTAACTAGGAATCTCTCTACCGAGAAACTCGAGGGATCTCATTGCTAGGAAAACTACTAAGAAAACAACAAAAATCACTTGCTATTACAGTGAAATTCACACAAGAGTTCACTCTTCAAGCCTGATAACCTGACTCTTCAGTCTTTTACTCCAAATACGCTCTAGAATGCACCCTCCATAGTTGGTCCAACTCCAAGATCTTCTTCTCTATTATTTTCTTGATTTTCATGCAAAAACATTCATTGTCTAAAACTGTTGTAACTGCCTACACAAATTTCTTTTCTTTGTTTACTTGCTTGACTTACACACTTCCCCAAACTGATTGTACTCATCCCCCATGCTCCCAATAACTATGGGATGTGACTTTTCACACCCACCCTCTTACATGTATTCAATGATTGGCTTTTTAGACACTTAATAAGAAATTAGAAGGTTCATATACCAATAGTAATTTTAGGAAGTGAGTTGAATTAATAGACATGGGTAATTCCCTCTTAGACCCCTCTTAGACATTCTCTTAGACCCTACCATTTCTTGTGGATTAATTCATCCATATCTCTATCCATATCCTCCAACAGTTGGCATCACATTTTATTATTAAAATTCAGAAAGAAAATTCGCATATACATCACTTGGCCATGGCCACACATTATATCTACATTAAGTCTTAATTAAACTAGGGATTATAGTGGGAATGTTACATTGTGAAGTCATGTCTCATATGTATGTTTAGAATTTGAATCCTTGGACAATTGAACATGAGCTGGAGGATGATGGTGAAAGTTGTGGGATTTGAACCTACTCCACTCTAGAATCAAGAATAATGGTAACTTGCAAATAGTCTTTTTGTAAGTTTGTTTGTACATTTTTGAAATTAAGTTGATTTACATTGTAAATAGGTGCATTTTCGGTAGAAGTCGACGCCCTCCATTTTCTGAGTTTGAATTGTTGAGTCTGACTGTTAAAGGGTGGAGTTGAAGAAACCCTTTGAGGTCTAAGTCAGTCTTTAAATGGATCGAAATGAGGAACTATTAGAGTTACTGAATATTCTAATACTTTCTATTGTCGACAATATGGTCACAATTGACAAAGCAACTCTTCAATATGTTCTAACTTGTTTGTAACTTTCATAAGCTAAAGTAGAACTACTTCAAATTCAGACTCAACTTCTTCATTATCATCGAAAAGAGGGTTGTTCTTAACAAGACGAGTTGTGCACGAAAAAAATCATCTTTCTCTTTCCAAGCCAATCATTAGACCTCGGGAAGAAATTAGAGACAATAAGCACATAACATGTATCAAATATGAAAAGGAAGTTACATTTCATATTCCATATTATACCTAACCAATCCGGTTCCAAAGTGTTGGATTCCTTCAAGAAAGTTCATATTCACCTGCTCCATTTTAAGATCAAATTCCTAAATGCCAACATTGTCATCGAGTTGGCCACATGGATGATCAGTATTTTGATCTTCATCCCTATGATCATTATGGAAAGCATAATCATTTTTCAGAGAGATGTTCGAAACACGAGAAATCTGCAAGAGTAAAGAATCACTATGGGTGGATCACTTCTTGGCAATGGTCATCAATAATCAAGAAGATATATCAGTCATACTGAAGAACTTATTCTCGAGTATTAAAACATCTTGCAGTGGACATATTTTCATCTTCTCACTTTGTACATGTCATGGGGGGATAATAGCAGTGATTGATAGCCAAACTTCAAGTTTTGAAGTCCTACCAATCAAGCAGAACAAGTGAGCCAGAGTTAGAGCCATACTCCATCAACGTAATTTGGTTTGTGGTCTTCCTTAAACCACCATTTAGTAGAAGACTTACAACTTCTGCTAGACAACAATTTGTGGTCATCTTAAACCTCCATTTAATATAATACTTACAGCTTCTGCTAGACAACAGTTTGTGGTCATCTCAAACCTCCATTTAGTAAAAGACATCAACTTCTGCTAGACAACAATTTGTGGTCATCTTAAACCTCCATTTAGTAGAAGACTTACAACTTCTGCTAGACAACAGTTTCTGGTCATCTTAAACCTCCATTTAGTAGAAGACTTACAACTTCTGCTAGACAACAATTTGTGGTCATCTTTAAACCACCATTTGAGAGGACTTCCAATTAGCATAAGACATCAACTTCTAGCTAAATTAGAAAATGTTAGGAACCAATGAGCCTTAGAGCCAAGTTATAGAGTTTGTGGTCTTCCTTAAACCACCATTAAGTAGAAAACATCAACTTCTGCTAGCCTTTTGGTTTGTGGTCATTCCAAAACCACCAGATTCAAAGAGCAAATTTAGCCATTCGCAACTGTCCACTTCCATATTTCAACTCTCTTCTTGGACTCACATACACCCCTTCGGATTAAAGGGGGGAATGTTGGAAACTTAATCCGTTAAGGTTATTGTATTATTCATTTGAGAATAAATATGAAAAGTCAAGTGAATAAGAACTATCATCGAGAGTCCAGGAGACACCTTGGAAGATGAATTTAAAGGTCATGGATCATGTATTTATACATATATCATATTAATAAAATGATTTCCACATTGATCTACATTTGTGTGCATTCTAACAAGGATGACTCGATCTTGATTTATAGTTATCTAGAAATCCCTAACCACTATTTAGCCTTTACATTAATGAATGGGCCATATTGCATTTATTGCAAGAAAACTACCTAGTGGACCTTATTTGATAATAACTAATATATTGGACCAAATCCACATAACATTAAATATGCACCATACCTATACTACTATTAACTTTGATGAGCCCTTCGTCCCTCATTACATCATGAGGGGGGATGCCACCATTTATTCAAAAACACCCTAATTTGCCTCTGAATTTAATTATTTTCTAGTAAAGAGGTCTTGGGTAATGCCTCATTTTGCAAGACGACAACTTGGTATTGATCATATGGAGTGCTTGATTGCACAACTTGGAGGCATCTCATGTGGTTCCTCAAACAACTTATAATAATGTGTCAATGGTCTATCCAACTACTTCTATATCTATAACTTTTCTCACATGCTGAATCCACATGTGATGAAGCCTCGCTATGTGTGCCCCTTATTGGAGAGTGCCACTCTCTCCCCTTCCTAAGCCTCACAAAACTAACAAAGAAAACTATGTTGAAGCTTTGATCAATCTTTGCATTTGTACAACTGAAACAAGAGTTAAAGGTGTTGTATCCTTTTGCATTGTCAATTAGTAGCTTGGATGTATTTAGCAAGTCTATACTGGATTTGCAAGTCCTAGTTCTTAGCAAGCCAAACCAAGGAGTAGGGTTCAAGATACATGAGTGTATGAATGGTATATTTCTTTACTATTGCTTCTAAGGTGAGATCTCATTGGCTACCAATATCAAATACCACAATCATAAGCTCCTTCTTGATCTAGATCTTAATGAAAATTATTTTTCCACACTTTACATGTCCACCATGCGTAATTTCCATAAAAGAAATTCCTTCTGAAGCTTTATCAAGCATTGTTATTTCTTTCTCTCCCCTCTTTGGTGCTTTTCAGGATGTAGCCTCCAAAAGTCATCCTTGGAATGTCCTCTATGCTTACAATAATTGTAGAAAGGAACGCCTTTCTTTTCTTTGATGCATTACGTCTTTCTTTAGGTAGCTTGGATTTAGTCCTCTGTTGTGTAGTCATGTTGAATGGCTTCTTTAGCATTAGTCTTCTTCCATTTGTTCTTAGCTTCCACTACTTAGCCTTTGAATAAGCATCTTAAAGAGCATGGATGTCTAACCTTTCAATCTCTTTTTGAATGGGTGTAATCAATCAATCAATGAACTTGGTGACAATTTGGCTTCTTCACCCATCACTCTGAACAAAATGGTGTTGTGGTTAAACTCTTGGATGTAGGCATCTACCAGTTGGTTGGACTTCTATTGTAGGCATTACCACAGTTATTTTTGCTCTTTCCAATAGCTAACAAGAAAGAAGTTGTTCTTGATCAAGACTTTGAACTCGTCCCAAGTTAGGGATTTTGTGATGCCAAGGTTTTGGCAACACTCACTTAAATTTTTCCACTATAGCGAAACTTCTTCACACATAAGTAACTTTGCAAAGGCAACTCTGTCTTTAAACTCTATGAATTGTTGTATTTTATAGAAGGAATCCAATTATTTTAGCTAGGCTTTCAACATGCATCTTCAAGAGTGTAGATGTCTAACATTTCAAGTGCTGTCTAAATTGGTGTAATCAATCCACCCACGAAATTGGGGATCAATTTGGGTTCTTCATTCATTACTTTGAGCCGAATGGTGTAGTGGTTAAACTCATAGATATAGGCATTTACTGTTTGGTTGGATTTCTATTGCAAGATTGCCATTGTTGTTGTTTCTCTTCCATTAATTGAAAGGATAAAATTATCCTTGATTGAGCTTTGAACTCACCCCAAGTTAGGGTTTGCATGGTGCCATGGTTTTTGCCTCAACCAATCATCAAGTCGTAAGGTGTCCATTTGACCAACATAGGGTGAAATCTCCACCTTGGTTTCCACCTTATGAGAAGAACCCAAATTTTACAATGAACTTCTTTAGAACTACTTGATCCCTTACCTGAACTACGTCTTGAGGGTTGTGTTTGAATGGCGGCCTACAAAGTTGTTATAGAGGTTGTCA
This sequence comes from Picea mariana, assembly GCA_032191745.1. Taxonomy (NCBI): domain Eukaryota; kingdom Viridiplantae; phylum Streptophyta; class Pinopsida; order Pinales; family Pinaceae; genus Picea; species Picea mariana. The sequence continues at coordinate 51,307 of JASDQU010739631.1, forward strand.
AAGTATGTAACAAATGGGTGATGTTAACTAATTAACAATTCATAGACTCAACTTTTGTATTAAGGCTAGCGACTTCAACTTTGAGTAACTCAAGGCAACGTTACATAATGTTATCCATTTATTCATTTCTATGAGAGCAAGTCTTGACCATAAATTGTGTCACAAATCAACAAGTTGTTGTGAAATGAGTGTTCCAATGCCAATTGATATGAGGGCAATGCTCTTTAGCGGAATGAATGCATCCACAACAACATATATGCAAACCTCTTTCTTTACAATGGCTAGATTACGACAAAACAGAGTAGCAGGCACAAGGATTATGGGCAGAATATCCACTCCATAATTCTATTAGCAAAAATGTTTGTACAACAAGGACATCAACAACATGAAGTTTTTAACAAACCCAATACTAACTGCCATCTACCACCTACCACAAACTCGATTACATTTGAAGGGAGGTGTAAAAATAATACTACATACCAAGGGAATACAACAGTCTTGGGAATTTGCATCACCTCTGTTAATATCTTGATCAATATGATAATATACACATGTCAGGTAGATAAAGATACAAAGAAAAAATGCGGTGATTCGATATGTCGATTGAGCTTCCTCATAATGGTCTTGCTGAGTTTTCCCTCCTTGTTGGCACACTTGCGATAATCTAAGCTATGTGTGCATCAACATTTGGGTACGTATGACTGAGCCTAATCATATACACCCTACTTACACCCACACCTATCTTCTGGTTTATGCTAGCATCTCTAACTCATGCCCCTGAATCTCAATGTCATGTCTACACACGCCCATAACACAACTCAACCTGCCACTCCTGGTGCGCATCATATCTGCCACCAACACGCGTGCATCTGTACTTAGACAACTCTTCTAGGTTGAGCTTTTCTAACGCAACTCCTTCAACTCCTAATTGTGTGCGTGAGTGTGTTTATAATAATCCCTTTATCAGGCATTCCCTACACCAAAAGCTTTGTTAATTTTGAAGTTGGCTTTGAAATCCAAGTGCTCCCCTTCACTTTGGTACAAACATCCCCATCTTTAGCTCCTTGTTATCCAATTGCATGATTTACTACTACAATGGTACTTCCATGCTGCTTCCATCTTGGTAAATTTTTGTTTGCCATCCCCAAAAAACTTGCTCATATAGCTCTACAAATATATAGCTACCTGTTAATTTATCCATGTTACATAAATGTTATAACGCAATGGTTCTCCCAACTAGACAAAGCCAAGAAAGTTGATCGTATAGCTTTATGAGTATGTAGCTTCCTGTCAATTCAACCATGCTTCATAACTCTCATAACACAATGGTAGAGTGAAAAGATATGCTGGACATTGAAATGCTACATACCATTAAAAACATTTAACACCTATTCCTTGGCTACAAATCCATGATTGAGTATATAAATAAGCTAGATCAGTAGGAAAGTCATAATCACAGAGGAACACGGCCCATCATCACCAGTGCAAGATTGCCAACATGCATAAACTTGGTCATCATGCAAACAAAACGTAACACCTATTCCGTAGATACAAATCCATGACTGAATACGCAAATAAGCTTGATTAATAGGCAAGTCGTAATCCAAGTGGAACAGTGGTCATCATCGCCAGTGCAAGATTGCTAACATGCATAAGCTTGGTCATCATGCAAACGAATGTTTACGGTTTGTTTTACTGGGTTTTTTTGATTTTTTTTCACCCTCTCGTGGTTCATTCGTAACTCCATAATTTAGGCATCCACAACAATCTCTACAAGAACACTGTTTCTTGTTGAAACAATAGAAACAATGAGCATCCCTCACAATAATCTCTTGCATAAGAAACTTGGGCATGGACTTGATAGCAGAGTGGCAATGACTGTGAACTCAAAAGGTTCTTCTTTACATGTAGGACTGTCTTAGGACAAGGGGACGTTATGCAAAGTCCAGAGTCCAAATGCGATGGCCAGATTTTGCTATGGTCGCAAAGAATGCGATCCTTTTACTCCTCAACACCATTTAGTAGAAATCGCATGTTGGGTGTATATGCTACTGCAGTCATCTAATCAGACAAACTTTCAACTTCGCATAAACTGTTTGTCTTTGTGAGAGTGGTTATCCCCCTACGAGGAAAGCATGTACCTGTTTGTTAATGACAATCCAACTGCAACAGAGTTTCTTTTTCACCTTCCTGTCTTTCATCCTGTTCCGCACACTTCCAATGTCACCCCACCTCCTGCATAGATATTTGACAGCAATACATAAGGTGCTGGATTTTGGGGGTTCAACGCAATAATGTGTTGTGCTACCTTTTCTCCGAGGTCTATATTGTTATGCGTTCTGCAGGCACTAAGCAATGAACCCCACATGTCAGCATCCGGTTTGATTGGCAGTCTGTTGGTGGTGTTACATGACCCGGCCTGGGTGGCAGGGGCTGCCACAAAATGGTATTACAGTGAAATTCTGCAGGGGCATTGCCCGGCCTGTTGGTGGCTGGGGACGTTATAAATTGGTATCAGAGCTAAGAGAGATGTCAAAGAAGTGGCGTTGCCCTTGCTATTGGTCACTGCGGACATTACACATAACACAACTCAACCTGCCACTCCTGGTGCGCATCATATCTGCCACCAACATGCGTGCATCTGTACTTAGACAACTCTTCTAGGTTGAGCTTTTCTCTAACGCAACTCCTTCAACTCCTAATTGTGTGCATGAGTGTGTTTTGAATAATCCCACATTCATAACAGTTGTGAGATATAGGTACTTTATCAGGCATTCCCTACACCAAAAACTTTGTTAATTTGGAAGTTGGCTTTGAAATCCAAGTGCATCCCCTTCACTTTGGTACAGACATCCCCATCTTTAGCTCCTTGTTATCCAATTGCATGATTTACTACTTCCATGCTGATAAATTTTTGTTTGCTTCCATCTTGATAAATTTTTGTTTGCCATCCCCTATCTAATTGCATGATTTACTAATTCCATGCTGGTAAATTTTTGTTTGCCATCCCCAAAAAACTTGCTCATATAGCTCTATAAATATATCGCTACCAGTTAATTTATCCATGTTACATAAACGTTATAACGCAATGGTTCTCCCAACTAGACAAAGCCAAGAAAGTTGATCGTATAGCTTTATGAGTATGTAGCTTCCTGTCAATTCAACCATGCTTCATAACTCTCATAACACAATGGTAGAGTGAAAAGATATGCTGGACATCGAAATGCTACATACCATTACAAACATTTAACACCTATTCCTTGGCTACAAATCCATGATTGAGTATATAAATAAGCTAGATAAGTAGGAAAGTCGTAATCACAGAGGAACACTGCCCATCATCACCAGTGAAAGATTGCCAACATGCATAAACTTTCAGAGTTGTTTACTGGATAATCCACAGTTGGTGTCATTTTTGTTGTCATCCACGTTGATGACAAAAAAACCGACACCAACTGTGGATTATCCGGTAAACAACTCTGAAAATCCTCACCACAGAAACTTGAAAACAGTAATGCATAAACTTGGTCATCATGCAAACAAAACGTAACACCTATTCCGTAGCTACAAATCCATGACTGAATACGTAAATAAGCTTGATTAGTAGGCAAGTCGTAATCCAAGTGGAACACTAGCCATCATCACCAGTTCAAGATTGCTAACATGCATAAGCTTGGTCATCATGCAAACCAATGTTTACGGTTTGTTTTACTGGGTTTTTATTTTTATTTTTTTCCACCATCTCGTGGTTCATTCGTAACTCCATAATTTAGGCATCCACAACAATCTCTACAAGAACAATGTTTCTTGTTGAAACAATGGAAACAATGAGCATCCCTCACAATAATCTCTTGCATAAGAAGCTTGGGCATGGACTTGATAGCAGAGTGGCAATGACTGTGAACTCAAAAGGTTCTTCTTTACATGTACCACTGTCTTAGGACAAGGGGACGTGTTGCAAAGTCCAAAGTCCAGAGTCCAAATGCGATGGCCAGATTTTGCTTTGGTGGCAAAGAATGCGATCCTTTTATTCCTCAACACCATTTGGTAGAAATCGCATGTTGGGTGTATATGCTACTGCATTCATCTAATCAGACAAACTTTCAACTTCGCATAGACTGTTTGTCTTTGTAAGAGTGGTTAGCCCCCTACGAGGAAAGCATGGACCTGTTTGTTAATGACAATCCAACTGCAACCGAGTTTCTTTTTCACCTTCCTGTCTTTCATCCTGTTCCGTACACTTCCAATGTCATCCCACCTGCCAGCTGCTGCATAGATATTTGACAGCAGTACATAAGGTGCTGGATTTTGGGGGTTCAACGCAATAAGGTGTTGTGCTACCTTTTCTCCGAGGTCTATATTGTTATGCGTTCTGCAGGCACTAAGCAATGAACCCCACATGTCAGCATCCGGTTTAATTGGCATTTTGTTAATAAGGTCGTTTGCCTCATCGAAACACCCTGCACGGCCAAGAAGATCTATCATACAGCCATAGTGTTCCATTGCAGGAGTGATGTGATAAAATCGAGTCATGATATCAAAGTATTGCCTTCCCTCGTCCACTAAGCCTGCATGGCAGCAAGCAGACAAAACACCCACAAAGGTAACACGGTCAGGCTTTACGCCAGTGAATTGCATTTGTTCAAAGAGTTCTAGGGACTCCTTGCAACATCCATTTATTGCATACCCTACAATCATTGCAGACCAGGAAGCAGAGTCTTGTTGACGCATTCTGTCAAACACCTTGCGTGCATCCTCTATGCTCCCACATTTTGCATACATGCCTACAAGGGTGTTCCCCACGAGCACATCAGACTGAAATCCACTTCTAATTACTACTTCATGGGCCTCATTGCCTTGTTCCAGA